>JBCAUI010516811.1:0-43328 GCA_038406195.1 Haplosyllis anthogorgicola | reverse complement strand
AACGTACAGTGCAATAAATATGCCGGAAGTGCTAAATATATGTATGGCGTATGAGTGGTTTTTCATAATATAACATTTTTGGTGGAAAAAAGGCAAATTGGAGCCCCGAATTCTTGCCCTTATCGACGTTAGAAGATATTTTAGTTTTAGTCCATTTCATATTTTATTGTATGCGATATAAAACATGACTGTACCTACAGATATGAAGTGAAATTTTTTTTTCCAAATAAGGAAATTGTTTTAAAGTTTTGTCGTTCTCATTAAAATCAAACCTTTCTTTTGAAATCAATAAGGGACATCGTTATTTCAATTCTACTAAAACTTTAAAAGTAGAATTATTCAGTTAACAGAAATGGACATCTTTCCTTACATTGAAGACCAAAGCTAACTCCCCTACACACCTGTTCAAAATAAGCTCGACTAATTCATTCACACAACTTCCATTCAAAGTAAAAAGCACGTGCTTCAACGCCGTGTGTGACATGCGCAGTGAAGCACATAACACCACGTGGTGGCACACACATGCGCAGTGAAGCGGAACAAGGTAAACACACACAACTCCATGTGGCCATGTAGGGAAGTCATTCACTTGTGAACTGTTTGTCTCCCTGAAAGCAGCACTATTTGAAAGGCAGAGGAAAAAAGGCTTTTCTTTACAGCACTGCAATCAGTGAGGAAAAATGGCAAATAACTGGCAGGGATTTTAACTAACATGCCGTCTTGGATGCCTTTTAGAGGAATATTACCATGTTTTTACAAGTGTTCTAAAAATGTCACACCTCTAAAGTAGTGGCTTGATTTGAATTGAAGTTTCGTTTTAAAATTAAGTCAGTGGATTGTAGTCACGGATTCGTAACCAGGATTTACTGCAGAGGAATTCACCTGGAATTAATTGCACTTAATCAACCGAACAATTCAACTTTGACAAAAACACGGGGACAAAAATTAGCTGGATAATTGCAGGTCTCTGGATCATGTTGAGTTGGATACAATATTAGCGAGGTTAAGCATCACGTCGTTTGCGAAGGCAAAGAAAAATAATACTAGAATCATTAGGTTTTTACCTGTCTGCAAAGTTTACGTTGTGTAACTTAAGCGAATTGGAAAACGTCAAAATTTGAAAATTCTAATAAAAATACATCAGACAAAACAAAAAACAACTTGTATTATTGAACACACAACCTAGTGTTAATGAATTCGACCTGTGGTCGTTTAGCTAATGCGAAAAAATGTGGCGATTTCAAAAGGAGGAATTAAAAGTTAACATTTTTTTTTACGTAAAACGTGATGTTTAATCTCACTAATAATACTATTCTTGTTCACAAAAACGGATTATTACATATATTATTGTAGACTTGAAGTTGGATTTGTTAATAGACTGTACAAGTTCAACTCATATCTTGGATCTTTAAATTATTACTACACCTTTTTCAGTGGTAAATGTTGTGAACAAAGTACTTTTCAGAATAGTACACAAAGACTCCGTAGTATATTTGGATCTATTCTTGTTGGATTTGAATATCTGAAGGTAGGCCTAGAGAAAAGGTTTTTTTTTCTGAACATTTGTATTTTCATACTGTATGTGAATGTGAATGTGAAAAATACAGCACAAGTATATTGGTACATTGTATATTTCAGAAGATTTCAATCACCTCGGGATTTTTAATTTATTTTAAGGACAATAGATAGTTACGTTACAGGTTGCGCTTTTGCTTGTGAAAAGCAATCTCCATTGTTTTCAAGATGAATTATATTTTCTTACATTGGAAATGTTATGGGAAGGAGATAGTGGCACCATTGAGTTATCCATTAGCAGTACATTGTAAAAACAAAATATTTTAAAACTTATTGGCTCCAAGCAAAACGCAATTTTCTTGATCTAAGTATTTCGAGATTTTTGTTATTGGTTGCGAAAGGTATTACAAACCGTAATGAAAAACATTAGTTTTGCAATTAGCAAAAGACAAATTGCGTCAGTTTTAATGAAGTTTAACCTGTGGCAATAGAAACTGTACTTTTGGAAAGATCAAAGTGCCGCCTCACCTGTCTCAGGTGAGTGCACAGGTAAACTTTATCTTTACGTCAGACAGGTAATTAATTAGGCACGTGGTGTAATTAACGGATCTGAGACTGATAATTAGAACTGCAAAATGCGCAATTATGGACAAGTGCCGTTTACAACATGGGAGACGTCAATTTGCTGTTGTTTCTGACTACATTTTTAACTTATGTCATAATTTCAAACTTAATTTGCGTCATATTTCCCGTAGAAATGTAATTTTCCACTTATATTCTTTATGCTTTGAGGTTCCAGACGTATTATTATGAAGCTTGCATTGCTCAATTACATTACCAGATTTCAACAACGTTTAGTTTTACATGTAATTTGATTTGTCTGTTGAATTTTACACGAAAAAATCAACGCGAATGTCAGGTCCCCTAATGTTACAACAAAAAATGTTAAAAAATAAAACAAGCATGAGTAATGAACTATCATGACATCTTGTACATCTTAGAAGTGTATATAAATTGGTTGTCTGAACGTTTAGTCGCAACGGCGAAATCAATTGTCGCCTTCCATTGTAAAACAAATATGATCTGTTGAGGTCCATTCGCGTAACTGAGTTGTTTAAATACAGCAACCAATGTGTTTGGTCTACATCTCCGACCCGACGTCTTTAGCGAGGCTAAGAAACATGTGTTTTTTCCTACACAACGTCCAATTCTTAAAGTAGATGTAGATGTGTCGCAGGGTGACGCAAAATCTGCCCCCTCCCCCCCCCCCACCAACCCCGCAAAAATAATTAATTAACATATCAGCAGCCAACTAGAAGTCAACGTTTGTAAATTTGTCATTTCCACTTTGTCATTTTTCTGTACAAACAACCTACAATAATTTTCTTAAAAGTTTCCTTACCGAGATACCGAGTGATTTCTTTTAAAACGTAGAAACTTGGTCCTTGCCCTGATTAGAGTGTCTGGTAAGAAAATGATCTTTGTCTCCAGATTATTAACACAAATTTACCTTAATAAATAACATTTACCTTATCCTTATTTAGGTATTGTTCCTTAATTGACTCGCTAATTAGCCTTTAATTGACACCAATTAGTAAAGCTATAGTTAAGTAGAAGAGTAAGTCACGAACGTTATGTGAGGTCGGATAAATCTGCTCAGAAATCCTCTTATTTTCATCAGCCGTTTTCGATCTCTTTAAGATTTCATTTTAAAAAGATTAACGGTGCTATCTAAATCGTTAGAAATAAATGTTAGACTAATTTAATTTCCACACGAAATACTAATTCATTTACCTACAAAAAAATGGAAAAAAAGCTTAAAAAAATTAATTAAAAGGGCATTGAATTTGAAAAGTCAAGTCTGTAGAAATGTATTTAACATCAGAACAACATTTCTGAATTTGATGTAACTCAATACGTGTTTAAAGACATGTATATAATTGAAATATTCCCGTTATAACCAAAAATCTTCTTCTGAAGAAATAATGTAGATTTAGATATTTATCTGGAAGCTCTTGACACCTGTTGTGATGGGGGATTTTAACATCTTGTTTGGAATTAGTCCCTAAGTTCGATGACACATGATCTAATAAATACAAACAAGCACTTTGTCTTCTTTACGATGACATCAAAAGCGAGGGTAAGCATCACGTTTTACGCTGCATGAAGGGCTCGCAAATGACATCCAACGACGTTGATATCGCGTTTAATAGGTCCTTTGAATTTCGGAATTTTTTAGAGGTACGGCCTCAGCCACGAAATCCTACCTTTGATATTTTTTATATTAAACATAAATAAATTTAAAAAGTTTAATCGAACCCTGAAAGTTTCATCTGTGCATGTACATGTACATGCGTGTCTGCTTTTTCAAACATGTTTGCGAGTACATAAATTTACGTACAGGAAACATAATAGTTGTCGCAACATAGCCTAAGTTCATAATTTAACTGCCCGTTTAGGCAGCAAAAGTAAAATAAAACAGGATGCTCAAACTCACTAGTTTGAGGATGTCACGTAATTCCAATATATCTGTTAGTTCAGTGTTTTATTGAAACGGATTATCTGACAAGGTGTGATGTTTTTGTTTACTTATTGCTTTGTTTACAACCTATTTGTCATATTGTAAACAAACAATTAGTTTATCCGCTGTCATTAAAGATAGGGAACTTTATGTGTAGGTTAACAAGCGGTTATTTTATAAAATAATTTTGCCTTAAAGTTGGTTGTTATTTTTCCTCATAGACACCTTTAAGGACACATCAAAAATAATTTATAAACTTTCTTCCTCGAGAAAAAGGTTAAACGACGCAAATCGTATAATTAAGTACAATAGAGAAACTGAGGTAAAATCGTCTCATAATACAGCTAATCAGTTCCAAGTTTAAAGCATGGTAGATTTCCGTCTGGATTGCTGTGAAAATTTTTAATCTGACAAATGATCTGCCATTGTAATATGTGTATCAGTACAAAGCACATTTCCTCACTGTAACTTGAGTTCTTGAGTTTTTTTTGTTTTGAAACAAGGAAAAAATGCCAGAGTTATTCAGTATGATCAGATTGTTAACAGGCTTCATCAAAATTTGTGTTCTGTGCAGTGCAATTTAAATAATTAAATAATTCATCGCCAGATTTGATAAGTGGGATAAGTTACATCAACATTACCAACTTACCCTATTCTGTCGTGCAATACTGAAATTTCCCTTTATTTTCGTGAAGTGCCCCAATCGTAGGTCATTCTATGGTAAGACTTGAATAAAACAAGCTTTAATCCCTCAGATTTAAGCCCCTGGCACACTTTGTGTTGTTCACCCATTCTCACAAACACTCAGCAACAGGAAGTGAGATACAGGAAGTGTGTGTCAGGCCAGATTAGCTTTATGCTGTTACATTGGTAGTTGTACTGTTATACACATGACCATTAACAGGCATTTAATGGTTTTAATGAACCATATCTCTTAATCTTGTGGAGAATTGAAATGTGGAGATTGCTGTATTTGTATTCATTAAACTGTCATGCCATTGGGGAAATAGGTACAAGTGGTTTTGTGGAATTGTTGAAAATTTAATTAATTTTTTCCAACATTGTCCAAATGTTTCAATTCAATGACTTGTTCCTTGTATAATTCAAGTGTGTGGCCACAAAATAGCGGTATAAATATTTTGTGCTGAAAGGTGGCAATCTGAAGTTATTTAACTGTAATTGCAGACATGTCAACTTTCAATTTAAGTGTTCACAAAATATTAAAGAAATGGTCATTTCAATGACAAGTTCACATTTCTTGATTTGTCCCCATATTGTATATAACAGTCTGTATGCTTATTCAATGAGACAGTTTAATGGTATATTTAGGCCCCCTAAGCCTGCTGTTTATGGTTGTGTCCTTTGATATTCTGCTCCACTGACCACCTGGTCTGGTACAAGATTAGGGTTACACCCCATGTCCCCAGGCTCTCAACCAAAGGTAATATCTGGGTCTTTAAACATGATTATTCCTTATTGAAATTGGCAATAATAGACCGTGTTATCTTCTATGTATGTGTCACTGATGTTTTGGTCTAGGATTGACCCAGTCTGCTTCAACTAAGAGTTCTTCATGTTCCTCTGATGAGAAAGTCACAAAAGAGGATTTTATACATGAGGGTAGCTTCAGGCCTTTCAAAGGAATTATGGGTTCCAATCAAAACTGTTAAGAGTTTGTTTCATGCAGTTTAAATTTTTCTCTTTTTATTAAAGCAAGTAAATATCTTACCAAATGTAATTCTTACTTCAAATGTGAACAACACTCATTTAAATGACAAATTAAGGAACTACACTTTATAATTTTACCTAAACCAACCCTTTATTATATCAAATAATATTGTACTCACATAACCCTCAGACAGACATGTCATTTTTAGAGATATCTAACTGGCAGCTATAAATCATACTGATCACTCACAAAAAAGTCTGCAGATTTATATCATTAACCAAATTCATGAAACCCATCAAAGTTATTTTCTATGTAATACATCCCACAGAAAACTTGATAGCATCAAAAAGATATAAAAAATTAAACCCTTAAATGAGAGAGGTTGTAAGGTTAACAAATCCTATATGTAGTTCATATGCTATCAGGATAGATTGACAGGTCATTAAGTGTAAATAGTTCAGGGTCATTGAGACTGACCTTGGAATAAAGAGATAAATATTAAAATTCAACACCATGAAATGATAGATTTTAAAGATTAGAATTACATCACTTTAAACCACTTTCATAAAGACATGACTTTACTTTTACGTTGCTTTCAACTCATTCACTAAATGGCATTATTGGCATTGTCTCCTTTGATAAAAACATCAAAACTAAAACTAATGTACCTATTGTAATATCTGATTAAATTTCGAACAGAACGCATGCATTTGGCAAAACTCTCCAAATTAAGGTACCTTTTCGGTAAAAATATGATCAAAATGACTATTATATCCTGCATATTATACTGTAGGTAGGTTTCATTGCATAGCCTAATCCAGATTGAAACAGTGTTCCATCCAAGTTCTGATGTACATTTAACAGATTACAGTGCCAAACTTTTAGAGCGCCCAAGGTTTAAGTAGATCTAAGATTTTGCCACTGGATTGACTGAACTGATTTAATTTATGGATTGGCACCAGGTTGTCCCCGTCAAGTGCTGAATTTTTCTTACTTTTGTGGAACCATTCCTTTTAATACTGTGTAATTGAGCGGAATTCTCTAAAGAGGCCATTGCGGCTCTCTGTACTGCAAGATAGATCAGTTGTTTTCAGTTAGCCATTTCTATTTTCTGGGACCACCCCTCCCACTCGGAATTGGGAAAATGCATTTCTGGCCATTTCAGATAATTTTAGACACTTTCTGGGAAAAAATTAGTGCATTTTAGTTTTGAGCATTTTGGCATGAGGCTCTGTGCACTGACAGGTCATCCTCTTTGTTTAACCGTTTGTGACGACCTCCCCAGGTAACACACAAAACCGTAAAACTTAAACTGTGTCAGATGTCTGCCTCTCTGTGTTTTATGTATCAAGTCTTTTATGAACAAATAGAGAAGTTGGTCGACATCTAGACTGTTGTACTTTGTGTCACACGTTTAAATTGCTGAGATCAACGCTTTGCTGTTTATTCTGCAGTCACGAATTTGTCCTGTTATTGTACAGTTGAAACACTGTAGCTATTTAAGGCTTTTTTATTTCATTGTTTGGATTACATTTCCCGCCGCACTTTGAAACGGGATTTCAAAAAAAAAACTCATTTCGGATTGAAACATATTGCGTACAGCAAGATTTTTCCATCGAAATGAGTTTCGTTATTAGACGATTAAGAAATATTTTATCGATATTTACCAACAGTTTGGCTTTTTTGGGACCAAGTTCAATTTTTATTTTTATTTTTTTCCGATCGCCGCACTTTGAAAATCCTGAAAGTGCAATGTGATCCAAATGGTTAAGAAAAAGGCCTAATTCTCACGAGCATATTTAGTATTATGCACACTTCAGTACTGTTGAATTAACATGTACGTTCATTTTCGCCATGTTTCGCTCCTGCTTTAATTGCACCATCCCTTTTTATGCTGGTGCTGATTTTACAATAGGGAGTCATTACCATCTTTTCTTATCCACCTGTTGCCAAGCTTGTAGATTTCATTATCTCATTAAGCAATTTTGGCGACATAGCAATAACTTGCTATGCAGTATGAACTTGATGAACTTCAGTGAGAAAGTTTTCTTCCCCTTTAAAGTACAACTGATGAAAGCAGCTTGTACTAAAGATAGCATTCTTACTTCATCTCCTGTCTTGTTATGTCTTTGTCAAATATGACACCGGGGCCGCGTGAGATGAGCTGCTTTACGCCTACTTTTGTGTAAGTTTATTGAAGTTACGGAGACACTGTTCTGTGTAACAAAAACAGTTGCAAAGGTGGAAAGCGTTTCATTTCTCTAAAAGATGTTGAACATGTAAGAGTTTTTCAAAAGTTCATGTTGCATTCTTAATTTACTCAACGCAACGTCAGACTATTCCAATGTATCAGTGAAAAATACAGTGGCATCGTTGTTTTTGTTCACCACATAATCATGTAACTGGCACTCTATTCAGCAATAATTCTAATTTCATACGGAAAGTTGTAAACTGATCCGCGTAAATTCCCTCCTGCCGAACCTGGTGTAATTGTGCGGCTGCAGTTTCTCCTTCTGCTTCACCATGTCTAAGGACGTCACGATCTCGATTAAATTTCATTTTTAAATTTAAACCTGGGTCTTTCCTAATATTATCTCAATATTATTAAATTACAGCTATGACTCACTATTATAATATTTTGATTTTTTTCTTAACAATTTTTTTATTTTGCAATTTCAGGTAAAATTGAATATATTCAGTTTGGCAAATAAGTTATCGTATGAAATTTTAATGCTGCTCTCAGTCTTACTTTTTATCTGTCTTGCCAGGTGTATATGCGTGTGTGCGTGTGTGTATGTGTTTGTGTGCGCCCGCGCGCTTTAGTGTTTGTATGTATATGTCTTTACAACACAGTTTCAAAATTTCCAAGAGAAAGTTTTACTTCTGACTCATTCTACATTGTCTATCATTTTTATTACAGATGCTGAATAGAAACAAAAGAAATAATCACGATGAACAGAATTTAAGGAGTTACATTCGCTACAGATATGGAATTTAATGTCTTGAAGACTATGGAAACCAACTGTGGCAAATCACTGAGGAAATGCATTGTGCAACACAAAGTTACAATACAGTCTTTGTAAGGAAACATGAAAACGTGCGAGACAAATCATATTAAGTGGACGTGAATAAAAGATGTACATGACAACGGATTGAAACGAAATATTGATCCAGAAATTACAGAGTGATATGGAAATATAAGTTGCAATATAATGTGAAAGAGGATACACAGATAGAATAAATAAGGAAAAACAACATGCTGAAATTTACAGTGCAAAATAAACGTCAGCAGCAGCAGGCGAAAAGTGCTGGGGAGAGTGAAATAAAAGAGAAAGAAGGAGAGAAGGATGAACAGAAGGGAGCAAATGATGGAAAGAAGAACAATAACGAGAATACGAAGACAAAAGGAAACAGTGGTGGAACGGATAACAGAAGTAAGTATTACTTTTTGCACTGTTTGTTATCATTAATGCCGCAGTATTTTATGCCATTTTTTCATAATAAATCGATTTGAGGTTTATTTTTCACTGACTCCTTTACACCAAAAGAAACCGTGAATTAAATAAAGTCGCTTTTAGGTGTGTGTCCTTTCATGGGGTAAAAGATGTTATGAGATTTAGTTCAAAATCTTGTAGTTGTTACAGCCTAAATTTTACAATAGCTGTTTTGAAAGAAAATGTCTCAATTAAAAAAATATCTTTGCCATAAATTTTACATAAAGGGAGTCAAACCACAAAAATACGGGGTTATAGTATTTCGCATTGTGTAATCCGTGTTATGTCTGTTCAGGAGCTAATTTATATGAACTCGTCCTGTAGAACTTCTGAGATAACTAGATTTACATTAGAGATAACACAGAAACACAGAGCCATAAACCATTAGTCGTGTTACACCTAACAAGACCCTGAGGCCAAAGCAGTAAATTCTTCTTCTTTGTGAGGTAGTTAACCGTAACAGATAGTTGTCTGTCGAATGACAGAGTACGTGGTCGTCCGCCTAAAAAACTTGTAAGAATAGAAACCAAGACAAAACGAAACAGACGATAACCATCAAAATAGAAACCAAGACAAAACGAAAATGTCTTGTTGCTGTTGCTGTGGTTATGACGTCATTCGGCAGACACATGACGTTACGTTCGAGGTAACGACGTTTCTAGTTTTAAATGACAACTTAGCCACAGTACAGTCTGCCGCATGGGTAGCACGTCACTCCATAAACAATAGCGGTGTAATGCCATTCGTAAAAAAAAGAAGAAAATAGCACCAATATGGTAGATGCAATAAATAGTAATTAAAATAGAAACAATATTGTAAATAGATTGTAGTTTTTAGCACTATCGAATTTCGCAGCAGCACCCCTGGCAGGATGCTCCCTCATCTTTGGGGCTCCCCAACATCTAGTAGTTGTCAATGTTAAGTGAGCATGTGAGTTACAACGTTAATACCAAAGTTTGACTGAAGTGGGTAAGTAGATATTCTCCCTGATCTGCTAAAGATTTCATGGTAACAACATGCAATGATTTCCGACGTTCATCCTAGCTCCTTAACTCTGGGACATCTCTATCTTCCTCCCAAATGAGGGTAATTGGTCTGTGTCAAAGTATTGGAGTGTATAAATGTCCAATTGTCGTATTAGACATCAATGAACATTGCAAATCTGTTGCCAATAGCGAGGTCAAGAACATCTTTCTTTTCAATCAAAAGTCTAAATCAGGAAAAAAAATGGCGCAAAATGTTAAGGTTATCTGGCGTAACATCAGGTTTTAATGCAACAGCAGATGACGTTGCGTCAAACTTCGCGTAAATTTTGTCTGGAAAGGGAAAAAATACCTGCGATTTTCTCTTCGCTTTGAAAATCTTTGGAAACCCAGATTACCTATCCTAGCTACGTTAACCAAACCGTAGGTTTCATGGCTCCAACATTTTGGAGCAATGTAATAAGATGGTGCTATGGTGTTGTTGTTTGAAATAAGATGAGAATAAATAAATTATTTTCACTCCAATATTTTTGTAACCTTTTGGCAACTAAAAGTATTATTATTATGCTCAGGTGAACAGCCATTGCCAACCGAGCCATCGTGGGAAAGTCTTGCGCAAAAAAGCACATACAATAGAAAAGTAGAATACAATAAAAGAAATGTCAGTGAACCTTATTCAGGAGACAAATCTGATAACATATGATGACTTACGTGAAGAGTTTATTAACAAAATGAATAGCAAAAACCAATTATCATTTGTGCATTCTGGACTTTAGACCGTTTACGCATTTTATATTTCCCTATAACTCACCTGTAATCCACATATATAAACGATTCAGATAGAAAATATCATACCTAAAACAAAAAGGACCGCAAGGTGTGCTTGCAGGTGGACAGCTATTGTAGATTTATTGCTAACTTTTAGAGTCAAATAAAGAGTAAGCCAATAGATCAGCATTTTGTCATAACAATTCGAAACAATTCTTCCCATGCGACATAACGAAGTTTGTTTCTTTCAAAAAATGGTCTAAATATCAAAGCCTTCTCTTGTATAAATCCCCTTTTGGTGAATACTCTTTGACAGGCAGTATTTTATACGTATTAGACTATAAATTAGCCCTGAAAGATATTACAGTTCGCGACTAAAAGCTCTTCATTAAAGTCAAGATCTTCACTGAATAAAGTCTCTAGTCGCAGCACCTTTTGACTTTATTCATGTATATCATTTCACAGATGTCACTCAGATATGTAATCTGAAGGATTAGTTCCTACAAAGGAGCTATGTTTTATGTTTGACGTATAATATTACACATTTTAACGTTATAAATCAGGTTTATCAGACCTAAAGACATCAATTATTGTGTTTTTTTACATGACGTTAACTTTTAATTCGGAGCGATTCCAGACAAATATATAGATAGGAAAAAAGAGATGTCAGATAGAGACAAAAACAAAAATCAACACAAACAGACAGACAAACATGCAAACAGACACAGGTAGACCGCATTGGCGGATCCAAGGGGGCGCGGGAGACGCGCGCCCCCTCCTACAGCCGGAATTTTCTTCATTTTCATGCAGTTTTCGATGAATTTTGGGCGAAACTAGGGGTGGTGCCCCCCTACGGAGCCGGACGCCCCCTCCTACGGGAAATCCTGGATCCGCCACTGGATCGACACACAGACTCGGACGGACAAATATTCCACGAAAATAACAAGCTAGTATTTCAAATGAATACACCCGTAGACATGTTCACTTCTTTGTCACAAAGGCCACTTTTTTGACAAATGACACTTTTTTGACAAATGAAAATTAATTTTGGTTCAGTTATTGGTTTAAATGCTCATTATGTAACCTGGTTGAAGCCCATTAGCATATTGATTTGTTAACGGTTAGAACCTTGCACACCAGACGTGAACAGTCAATGCACATCGTATTGTTCCACGGTAGCCAGGCGAAAGGTTAACTTCCCTTATGAACAGTAAAAGGTTAAAATGGGTATGAAAAGGGTAAAACACGTGTTATCCATCAAATACTCTAGACTAATTTCCCCCTTTAGCAAATGCTTTTATCTGTAATAAAATCATTGCAGATTGAAGTCATAGGTTAAGTTACCTGAGGCAAAATCATTGTTGTTGAGTAATAAAGTTTGTGAATAGCTTACATCACAATAATTGATTTTTGAGATGTTTTCATTAATATTTAATTTTGATTATGTTTCCTTTTTGCAGGTGAAAAGGACACTCATGTTACCGACGAAAAGAGTAGCAATTTGTATGTCACTGACAATTGCTCAAGCAAAAATCATGAAGTGGAAGGTTACATGACCTACAGTGATAACTATGCGTCAAGAGTTGAACGCAGTGACTCATTGACCTCAGCAGATGAACCAATCGCGGAACCGAAAAGTGGGTCATCAACCTTGACGTCAAGTTCTGATTGGTCAACATTGACATGTATACCCAACGAGGCCAAAACAATGGACACAAATAGGTCAACAGATTTTGGTCAAACTGACCAAGATTCTGTGGATGCAAATGAAGCAACCACAAATATAATTAGTGCTGGAGTAGTTGATTCTAAATCATCCAAAAGTGTTGACCTATTTACTGAAGGAAATGGTGACCTACTTAAACCACCTGCACCTTTTATAGAATGTCCCATATCTAGTCCTATGATAGTTGATACCGTGCGAATTGCTTCTCCAGTTCCCATGTTGCAGGTCACCTCTCCGACGACCCAGAGCAAAGGATGTTCCTTCAGTACATTTGGTTATGGCCCTGATGGCAAACTAGAACCTCTACCTCAACCTAGTCCAGAAAATACTCAAGAAATCACTCAAACTGAGATAGATACTCAATCCACCAGTTCCAGTGAGACCCCAAGTACTCACAGGACAAGATTATCAACGTTCCAGAGAAATAAGGTAAATGTTGCTCAGAATGGTGCAGTTCCTGACATATGTAACGACACTATGAACTGTGGAACACTTCCTCGAAATAGAAGAAAGAGAATGGGTTCCAATGGAAGCTCTTCTTTGACGTCATTTTCTGAGACAGATGACTCTGGGTCACACACAAGTGTGGAAAGAGAATCAAATCCCAATAACCATCTGAGAACTCCGGATCTGCTGAGTCCGTTTCACTCCAGAATGGGATCCAACACCAGTTCTGGAGTAAGTTCAGTTTCCCAGGATTCAGTGTCATCCGTAGCTAAGGTTCAGTCCACTTCAAACTCAGGAGGTCTAGTCAGTAAACTCGTCAGTAGCTTCCAAAACTCATCTCTGGAAAACAAAACACCACCTAAAGTAGGTCACAAACCCAACATAGGTCAATTATCAAAATTAGGTCACAACAATTGGCACAGTGCAGGTTCCAATGCGAGTTCAGGGATTACGAGTTCAATATCTGATTCGTTCAGTGCATCTGATGCGGAAAGTATGGATGTAGGTCAAGTTAAGGTCACTCAAAGGTCAAGCCAGCCTGGTTTACTCAACAGGATGGATAGGGGTGGCAGTTCTGGATCATACAATTCCCAAGAATCTGACCTATCCTCCCTGCAGAATGGCAGGATCAAGGAATATGGCTCTGGTGCAGGAGGCCTTGTGGACAGGGACTATTCTTCCCGTGAATCCACCAGTCAGGAGTCGGATATCAGCAGTCTGGATTTCACACCAGGTGGCAACACTCCACATTTGCGTCACCACCAGAGGGAGCTCAAAGCAGAGAAGAAAAACGTCAGCTTCGAAAATTCAGGTAGGATCTCTTTAACTGAAATCGCAATTTCTGACAAGTGAGAAAAAATACATAACCAAATGTGTGACAAAATCCACGATAAAGGTAGGGCTTTTGAAAATTCTTGAATGCAACACAAAAGGCAATAACAGAAATGTGTTCCAAAATACTTGTCAGAAATTGCTGTTATTTTCGCCTTTATGAAATGTAATCTTCCAATTTTCACATCATTAAGTTTGGAAGGTTTAGCAGCATATCTAACGTTGTGCCATACGTGTAAAATATCAAAATAATAGCCTCATTAATAATGGCGCTTAAATGAAAGGAAACAGTCAGTACCCGATCCAGAAATGTGTCCGAAGCGGGATAGATAACTTTAAAAGACTTGCGGCCTCTGTTGTGACTGCCATCCCCTTTAAGCATAATTTAAACAAGGGTTGAGGACCAGGTTTTCTTCCCCCCTCCGTCCACTAGATCCGCCACTGACGTAATTTTGTAATTTTACGTTGAGGTTTTATTGAGTTAACGCTTGAGATAAATTAGTATTTTTGAGATTTTTGTTGACAGAAATAAAAACCTGGTTGCTTCAGCTCACTATTTAATATTGACTATATTTGTTTAAGTGGAACATTAAGTTTTCAACACCAATGATGTAACGGTTGGTTATTTTCCCTCAAGGCTTCAAGCAGAAATGGCAGCAATTGTTGCATCATGTTGTTTGCACGTCAATTTAAATGTAATCTGTTAAGATTTAGAGACAAACAAGAACTTTTTATGTATTGGTTGCTAAGAATAGATGATAATGGAGTAGGTTTAGCTGTCAGATTTGGTCTTGTTTTTTTTCTTTACAGACAATTGTTGGTACACATTGTTACCAAAATCGAAACATTTTGTAAAGCTTATATTGTTCTTATTTTATGACCAGGAGTCATTTTTGTGTGAACAGTGTCGTTTGAATTCCTTAATGCTCATAATGTTCACGCCAAATAGGACTGAGGTTGGGCAGTGGTGCCATAGCCATCAGATTTTTTTGTAACAAAGCTCATCTTGAAGTTGCATCAGTGGAAATTGATTTCACAGCAGCTTTTGTACTGTCTTGCGAAACAGAATTTGAAAGGTTCCAGAATGGATTAGAACTGTACCTCAAAATTTTCACCTGACAATAAAAATCCAAAAGGCATTTGTAACAAGATGGCAAAAACATAACCAATCCAGACATTTTTTGCGAAGTTTCGTCAACAAATACTAATTGAACAGATAATGAAGCAGTTGACATTTTCTTTACTTCTATCTGAAAATTTACACATAAAGGAGTATGGTATTTCTTAATAGGTAAACTGACTGATGTCACAAAAGGAAACACCCACCTTAATTGTCCTCCTTCTAGTTCTGGGTAATTAGACACACATGTTGAGGATACAGACAAATTAGTTCTGATCAATTATACCAAAGTAAAACAGGGTCTGCAGTCTAGCAGCTAGAACTTTGTAGTCTGGGAAACAGGGTTAATTGCTTTATGCTTTGATGATGATAGCTGTCTTACACACAAAACTAAGGTTATTGTCCAACATACTTTGGCAAGAAAGAATATCAATAGTTTAGTAGAATATGCTGCAGTGAAACTTCAATTGATAATGATGGTGAGAAAGTTCTAGTATTTTTCTTGTTAAACATAGTGATATCTTCATTGAATAATGCGTCTTACTGTGAAAGTATGTGAATCTTCTCAGTGTAAAGGAAACAAAGATAACAACAGTTGCATTCAGTTTTCATACCAAAAAGCCTTATTTGCAAAAATATTGCCATTACACAATTTTCATCATTTTATTGAAAGAATATCAAATTATTGCCACTAAGTAATGCTTTGGTCTTTGTGTTATATGTATTGTTTGTTTAGAGACAATGAAATTACCTCTCATATTACATAATGTAAAAGTACTGAAGAGTTTCAAACAATAGTATCCCTATTTGAAATTTTTTTAGGACTAATTACATATTCTCTTTTAGGTTGATATTTCTCATTTATTCACCTATTGTGTAGACATTGTCTCCCTTTCCCCACCTGTTGTGGAGACAAAGTCTTGATTGGGTTAAGTGTTTCTGTCAGACAGAATATTGACACTACAATTTCAATCCACCCAGTGCTATTGTGAAGAGAGTATCAGATAGTCTCAAAACCACCCATCCACCTTGTGCTATTGTCTAGGAGGGTATCAAATATGATAAAAAAAATGCTTTGTGTGCCATGCCAGGCACACTGCCCTGAAATATTACCAGTTTCTGTGGACACAGACTGTGATACAAAGTGCAATAACAATTGAAATCCAAGCCAAATCATGCTAATATAAGCTTGCAGAGGTTTACATAATGCTGAGGGTCTGTGGTTTTATATTTTATTTCCATTGAAGACATTTTGTGAGTAATTATTTGCACAAATTGCAGTGAATTGAGTTTAATTTGATAGTGTTTACTTTCATGAAATATGGTGGTTGTTACTGTTTAGTTCACAGCAATGTAAAGTTCTTATATTATTATAATTCAATCAATTGCGTGTACAATGTTTCACATAAAATATTAGTTAATAAAAATGACTGTATTCAAAAGAGTGACCTAAAGCCTGTACTATTTCATTACACGCAAAACATACACTTACATTCTACAGATTTAATGTCAGTTATTCTAAACATTGTCCAAAAGAACAACGGCGAAAACGAAAACATTTGAATCTCGACACACAGTGGAGAATAGAACCAAAGAGCAACAGTTGCTGAAGTGCAGAATATGAAGCACCATTCTTCCCGTTAAAAAGGCGCCAATAATAGCGAGATTAAGCACCACGTTCTGAAACGTAGAGATTTTAACTGAGATATTACGTCATGAAAATTTTGAAGTCCAAGATTGCAGACTTACAGCGCTTCTTCATAAACTAAACGCACCGCACTTAACGCACCGACGGTAACCATGTAATGTTAATCCAATGAGGCTAACGCTCAAGGGAAGCTCAATGCAAGCAAAACGCACCAAAATTAGTGTGCGTTTAGTTTATGAATACGCGCGGTCTGATACGTCATCCTTAGGTGAGTGACCATTCAGTGGAAGGTAAACATACGAGGGAACCAAGCAGATACGGAATCCAAGCATGGGTACCAGTGGCTCCAAAATGGTTGTTCGCTGATTCTCAGAATAAGTGACTGTGGCGGTTACCCAAAAAGATTCTGGATGACGTCAACATTACTGAGCAATGCTTCAGTTAACGTCACTTGAAAATATAGTGTCTTACTTGAGAGCTACACACAAGACATTACGTAAAAGCGTGCTGCTTGGCCTCGCGTATAAGTAAGTGCCAGAGACACGCACAGATACTGCTGTGGTCGCCAAATCTGATGTCTCCAATATAGATATGTATTCTCTATGATGAGGCAATCATATTGAAATTACCTGATGTAAGTAAAATGATTACCACGTAAACGTGCGACACGCGTGCGTCCGGATAACGTGTCTGGCTGATAGGTGAACAGATAAGATGCCACGCCCATCTTTGAGCGACACTAAAAAGAGATAGATTGTAGATTTTAGGATAAAGGTGAACAGTAGAATCTGATTTTCACAGGTGTTGGTTGCACAGATAACTACATTTTATGAAAAAATCTATGCATAGAAAAATATGCGACAAAACGTTTAGATTCACGGTGAAGACAATCATGGCGTCACCTAACAACAATAGAAATAAGGGTCCATTGTTTTTCATCATTGATGATGAGTATATCCTCGTGTTTTCGAAACACACCAAAGCACTGCAATGTTATACCTTGAAAAGATGGGCATTTTTCTCTTTGCATAGGATGACTGTTCATTCATAGGTCTTCATTTTAAATACAATAGAAATCTTTGCTGAGCTTTTGTTCAAGTGAAAGACACAGTGTAAAAACACTATTGTTCTTAAAATACACATCATGAACTATGAACTGTTGCGCACTCGAAATATGGGGATGTTTTGTAAGTACTTCAGATGTATACCTGTTCATGTAATTCATTTAGTTCTTTTAACGATGCAAACAAATGTAGTTTAACAAACAAGAACAAAAAGAATGTCTCGTTCAGGGGCGGATCCAAGATTTCCCGTTGGGGGGGGCGCCCGGCCCGTTGGGGGGGCGCCACCCCCTATTTTCGCCCAAAATTTAGCGGAAAGTGTATGAAAACGAAGAAAATTTGGGCCATTGGGGGGGCGCGTGCCCCCTAGATCCGCCAATGTCATTACGCAATATAAACACGCCCAGGAAAAGTAAAATGTGAATTAGTGAGGTTAGGTAGTTCGGCTTTTGTCATAGCAATACGTGAAAAATAATTTAAATGCAACATTACACCTAACCAAATGGCAGTAAAAATATCCGTCTTCGGCCTTGGCATAAAAGTTGATTACACGTTGTGAAAATCTTGTGAATTCGCAACTTTATTAGACGTATCGCGTAAATTTGAAAACGTGGAGGTGAGCCTCACTATTGCGTTATATGTTGAGTATAATGGAGGTGAGAGGCTTATATTGTTCCAGACACAAAAGAAAAAGCTGTTCAAAGCTGTGGATTACGTTGTGCAAAAGAATATGACGGAAGGAAATCTTTGCATTTACAAAAGAGTGTAATACTGATTTGAAATTTCACACGATTAACAAATTAGAAGGTACAGGATTTCGTTTTGGAGTAAAGCGGCAGATTCCTGTTCGTAAGATTTATGTTCGTAAATTCACTTTTATCATTGAAGTAAATTCCTTTCACTAATTAAAACAAAGCAAGATACAGTAAAATCTGCTTTGGTCTTACGAGCCATTGGGCAAACTACCGTCATCATCGTACTAATTTCCAATCTCCAAATTTATTTTAATTGTGTAGTATTTTGTACTCCATTGGGCGAACATACTGTCATCCACGTACATTTTTCATGAGACAAAAGGGAGTTCTCCCAATGAGGATTTTACTATATGTTGCTTTTTGGTCGCCAACAGTTGTGCCCAAAAACTTTTGCAAGGAATAACTCTTCCGTGAAATGTGAATTTCCCGTCACTTAAGAGTATTTTGCGTTTGCATTTCTGTCATTCTTGCTGAGTATTCAATGTAAGCAAAAAATGCGACAAAGTTGCTGTTATCAATAATGGTTCACCGAACGAATAACGACATTCTACGTTAACATGTCAGGTGTATCTGTAATTTCTACTGTGCATTTGATTACACTGTAGCTTACACTACAATATTGACAGAATTGAAGTCAATTTAAACCCGTATATTGCATTAGTTCATGTCAACATTTTAAATGCTTTCATCCTCCCTTGTGTTCTGTGAATATACAATACACCGTAATGGTAGAATGAATTACATTACACACACGTGCTAACATACCGAGGCATGCGAGCCCCCAGTCAACTGTTGATTTAGTGCTAAAATCATCGGTAAATATCAACTGCTAAAAGCTATTCGTTATTTAACTAGCTAATTGCCTCCACTGCGAATGAAACCAGCATCGACTACATTTTTAGGAAAATAAAATCTGTTTGTTTCTTTAAAGTGTGGTTATGGACATATCGCCTTTATAATCGGACAACACCAAATTAAAATAATTCTGGATCCGTTACTTTTAAAAAAATACAGTATAGAAACAAAAATATCCTACTAAATAGCAGCCTTGGCATTGCAAGAAGACAACTGGCCACTATTTCCTTCTTTTGGTACAAGTTGTATTGTGTTGAAAGTAAATTCGTTATTAGTGAAAGATTGTTACTTCAAGGCTGTTCACAAAGATTTCGGTTTTGTCTCAGATTTAGCAAGCCCCCAAAACACCTCAAGCATTTCTTTACATGTATAAAAACAAATAGCACTAATTTACTGTGACTTTTTATCAGAAGTCCCGTATATTTAACCGTCAAACAGTTGGTAATAAACCCAATTCACACAACACAAAACCGAGACGGTTTCGCTGAGTGAACCGCTTTCATGTTGTACAATAAAAGCAAAAACACAAAGAATCAAGTTGAAAAGGTTAAATAAATTTATATAGCTTTAAAGGAACATGGTATTGCTTTTTACTTACTTAACGGGAAGCGTTTAAGGTGAAGTCAATTACATACTGTTGGTGCTAATGATGTTGGTTTCGTCTTTGGGGTTCATGTGATTTGGTTATATTTGTACGTTTCTTTGTCTGTTGTGCTCTAGTATTGGGATTTCTGAATTGTAAAATGTTTCTGGGAATGGTTAATCAGGAAAATCAAAAATGATGATGGAGGAATTATACATATAGGTAGAAGTATGCATATCTTTCAAAGAAAGACATAAAGACAGACAACAAATTATGGGAAAGGTTAGCTTAGATTCCAAATCTACCGAGAAGGAGAGACAGACAGACAGACTGGTTGACTGGTAAACATAGATAGAAAGAGAAACTGATAGACATTGGAAGACAAAGGAGTGAAAAGGAAAAAGGAAAGGTAGCTATTGAATGACTGATCTGTGTCCATTGGTATTTGCAAAGAATACATTTCACTGGGGCGAGAATTAAGTTAAATTCTATTCAACAAACTCTTCGCATTACTGAAGATTTCCCCGCTTATTTGGGTTGATTAACCCGCTGTTTGTAAAGGTTTAATAGTTTGCAGTTAATACTGTTTAAATTAGAAAGAAAACAAGACTGTTCAATAGAAGCAAATGCAAAGAAAATACGGCATGGCAGACGGGTTGTGTCGATCTATTGTGACGTTGATACTTTGTTATTTTGATCAAGGCAGGTTGTACATTCCATTGTACTTCTAGCGAGGTTAGGTACGTTTCTATGTGGTCACAGTACGTAGGAAACTTCAAACTAAAGATCTTAAGCGAAGGAAAAATGTTTGCAAACATCGCCAAATTTCTTCTAATTTTGTACCAACAGCATTTCACACTGTGTTACTAATAGAATGGCTTGAAAATCTTTTATTCCAAAACGTTTCATAAGTGCTTAAGTTTTTATGCTTTGCATCACCAAGTTCAGCAAATTGACGTAAATTTGTTTCCTTATGTTGAATCTCGCAATTTGTGTACGAAACACAATGAAAAGACTTGACCTCGCTATGATTCTGATCAGACAGAATGTACAAATACTTTTGTACTGATCAGGTACATCAACTCCGTGTGGCTTGTCACCTGTGCCGACATCAACAATGGGCTAGGTCACCTGAATCAGAAGCAACAACACAGAAGATTAAGTCCCTGGTTAATCTGTGATTACTGTATATTTTATTAGGTTTAAAGGGATTAGGAGTTTTCTAGTGGGAAAATCCAAAAGTTTTCCACATAGGAAGACATAGGAATTTGAATTTTAAATTTGTATTCTGCTTTTAGGTAAATCAAATGAATTAGGTCTAAATGTAAATGTAATGTAATTGCAATGTCATAGTGAGCTAAGTCTTTGACTGGCATTGAAAATAAAAATATAAATATGAAAAGTGATATGCTTGAACAGAGTACATGTTTTGTTGTATTTCATATCAAAGTTAGTATGCTACAGTTAAATTTAACCTATGTTGTATTTAAGTCATGTGGATACAGATGAGGGCTTAAATGACAATGTTTCAAATTGTGTTTTCTATTTGATAAAAGATTGTCCTTAAACAGCAGGACTTGTCATTGTAAATTAGGATAAATAAATTCATATAAACTAAATGTCTGTACAGGATTGTGTTCTGTTTAAAACATGAAGTTTACCTGGTTAAACCCAAGCAGTACTGTAAGGGGCCGCAATGACGTTACAATCACAATGTCATGTTGATAATTGTAAATAATGATGCATTTCTGTGAGATTTGTCCCTTAGACAATATTTTGCGGGAAATCCAAGCTGTTGATGAATTTGGGCATATGAATGTATTATTACAAATGTTCAAATGAAAACTACCTGAGTAAACTTACAATGCTCTATTTGAGTTTAGGCATTTATTTCTGTTGCAATATAGACTATTTAATCTTTTATGTGATTCTTTATGATTTATGTTATGAAAGTGGTAATTTATCAACAATCTGAAGCTTTGAAGGAATCTGTGTTACATTTGACCTTCCTAGTGTGTACTGCAATTTCTTTCCATTGAACTATGTTACTACTGTATACATAAGATTGCATGATTGTATCACTTATTGTACCATACCAAACACTCCCATGTGGAAGATACATTGTTGAGCTTTTTTCACACCATTCCTAGCAGTCTACCTTATGTTACTGTTTGTATATCAGATTCAATGTTTACATAGTGACAGTACATCCTTGGAAAAGGGTACAACATTTCCTTAAGATTTTGCACCAAATGTAACGGCCCAATCACCACCTGGGGTACATTCCTAGGTGTGGTTTATAATTTAAATGCTTGATACAACAAAGGATTATTGCTACAAGTGCTATTGTTTTCCTTGTTAGATAATTATTTTAAATTATTGGTAGCCCGAATTGTAGCTTTAAATTGTGCTGCAACAGTCATTTCTATTGTTTTGAAATACATCCTTTGCTTTGGAAAAGTTATTATCTAAACTATTTTCTGACAGGACTCAACATGTTTCTTCTTTAAATACATAAGGGATGAAAAGAATATGAAGTGTAGGTAATGTCTTCCTACACATTCAATAAATGAAAGGTATCATGCTACAGTAAGGAGTACAAGTAAATATTAAGTAAGTTCATAAATTCTTGTGGTTACCTAGATTCTCCATATCATGCACATAATTGGGGGATGTTGTTTTCTTTCTCAAATCACTTCTACAGTAAGCACTAAATTTAGCTTCTAATTTTTTCAAGCTCCAGCTTCCAAGTAACTTACATAAGACATCAAAATATTATTCATTTATGATGCCATTCTTTGTTTACATGTACTCTATTACAATGTTGAGACATAACTGATGAATGTCATTTAAGTCTAATCCTTTACTTCCTGTCATGAATAAAATATAACTTGTTTATGAAAGAATATTACATTAAAGTAAATATGGTTCCAACTTTTTCATGCAGCTATCAAAAATCATTTGACAAAGACAAATTACACTAAAGTTATGATACATTTTATCCACAAATGCATTCCATCTGTCTGGTACTCTCTTTAAAACAATCTGGTTCAATCGCCCTTTTGCCAAATAGTGTTGTTGCTTCCTGATAAATATTAGGTGATGAAATTTAACTTTTTTTCAAATTACATCTTTTAGAAAATGGCTAACAAGCTAAATGCCAATGTTTGTGGGTATTTGAGTGAATGGCTGAGGTAAAATTAAATCAGTTTAACATTTAATTTAAAGCTAATGAGAGCAGGTGAACAAATTAAGCAATACCAATCAATACCTCATCAATAGGTAATCAATATTTTTACCCATTGTTGTAAGTGATTTGTACAGGTTCTAATGGGTGTAGCAGTTAACGTGTAAATATTGTAAAGTTTAACAGGGTGTAAGATATACACAGCTGTGTCCCAGGGGAATATAGACGTGATATCATAGTATAAGGGAATGGGAATCTACGTGTGGCAATACCTAATTATCATCTAAGTGCCAACCAACTCCAAATTGAGACCTGCAACCACCTATGGCCATGGACATAAATCCGGCGTGATTTCTTCAAACGTAAGAGCTAAATAATTATTTAATTTAGGTACATGCAAAATTCTGTTCCTTTCAAGTAAAATTGCATTTCAAATTTTCATGAATGATTTTTTGAGTTGCCGGATTTATGTCCCTGGCCGGAGGTGACTCCATGTCTCTTATCGGAACAACGTGATGGTCAGTTGATCCCCTCTAGGCCTTCCAATTTTTTATATAGTTTTTAAGAATTACACAGTTGCTGGTATAAACAGCTCCAACAGATAATGGCCTTTATTGATCTGACATCAACTGTAAAAAGCTGATGTGGAAAGACATTATAAGTAGCATTGAAATATGTTAGATTTCTCGGGACATGCAAATTTAATTTTGAATGGCATGGTTTCCAAGATGATGCCAGTTCTACCAGAATGTTTGTTATTCGTTTCTTGGAAACGATTTATTTATGCTGTGGCACATTTTATCAGAAAATAATTATCCTATGCAAATTCCCATCGATAAACACTTGACACAAACGCGCATTTACCGCTGTCGTGTCTCGGGTATTGGAGAATAGATTCATTGGAAATACAAGATGTGTTGAACAAATATTGTATTCACAGTTTTGAAATTAATCTGATAATCAAGTGGTGCGAAGATTTTATTACTATAATGAGCATATATTGTCAATGAAAAACACTCCAAAAGAGCGCTGTACCATCATAAAAGATGCCTTTAGAGTAGATTCATGTTTCATTAGTCTATCGCGCATGCGTCGATAGACTTCTTTGATGGGTAACCTAAAACGTCCATGAGCTCAAAAAGCATGCGGAACCAGGTGGGAAAGGTCCGGGTGCAAGGCCTGAAAACTCTGTTCAAACTTGTTCATTGGCTGGAGACATCCCACTCTTTCGAGCGATAGACTCTTTAGCCGCTACTGCAGAATTCTCGTTATTATCCTTTGTACAACACTTCAAACCGTTTCTGAAATATATTTTCGAGTTTTCTCTGAATGGAATGGTGACGTGACAGCGGCGAATTCCTTTATTTGTGTAAAAGATATTGTCTAATCATAATGTCCCTGTCTTATAAAAAGAGTTTCTAGTGTTTTTCTCGCATGCTAAATATATATATATTACATTTTTAAGATATGTTTAACCTATACACCATATCATAAAACTAAAATTTTCTTCACACTGTATCACATTTACCTTTTGGTAATTAATGCGTCCCCCTTATTCCTCATCCTGTCGTAAAACTTGTTTGAGGTGTGACAGTCTTGGCCCAAGCATAATGGTATTACTTACAAATTAAAGTAAAAACAGCTTGCATAACTTTTTCAAATTACAGCTTCCACAACATATCTTACATTGATAGACAGAGACAATAACGCTCAGGCATTTTGGACAGTTTGGGAAGCAATTATTGATGCGTTTATTTCTCATACACACGCATGCACGCAGGTGCTTGACATAGACGGACATTTAACCTGCAATTCAATCCGTTTAAACGTGACGTTAGGTGCGAGTAGTGACCAGTGAGACTGTAAGCCATCTCCCTCTCCATCCCCTCTCATCCCCTCTCATCCCGTATCAAACAACAGAACAAAACGTGAGTAGAATTAATTCTACGGATAACCTGTAGACAGTAGAATGTTTACCTCTTTTTAGTAAATTGTTCATTTTTATTCATTTATTATATTACTTCCCCAGAAAAATTTCACCAAATGATTGAAATCTTGATCCTATAAATAGTCAAAATAAAGATTTAAATTTTTGATGAAATAAATGTACAAATTTCACTCAGAAACTTATTTAACAGAACTTGATAAGCCCCTCAAATTGTTTGCATTTAGCAAATATGACAATTATGATTCAAGGAAAGTGTGTTAATTTCCCACTTAACCTAATTCCACCAAGACATATCTTTGTAATTGTAGCCATAGTAACTGCTTTCTTTGTATGCATTTGATAGACATACTTCGCAGGTGAAAAAGTTTAATTTATAATTTCTCCAATAATTCCCCACTGACAGGTTTTAATAAAGATGGCTGAGTTTTGACTAATGATAATAGATGTCACAAAGTTCAGTTCCAACAGTCATGCAATGGAGCCATTTCCTGTTGTGGCTCATAGTTTTAAGATGTAATACACACCATCTACAATACACATCATGCCATATATTAATCCCTCTTCAAGAATATTTGATTGTAGATTAGGATGTCCACAGGGTATGAATTCAGCCATTCACTTTAGAATATCAAGGTCAGCCACACTTAGGTATTCTGATTATCATGTCAGGCCAACATTTATCTCAAATAGATACTTGAATATGTGGATTCCATTTGGAGTAACATATCGTTCTATGTCTAACAGTATTGTTTAGTATTATGCTTGTGAATGAATCTAATTACAGTTTGAGAGAGAACTCTGAAGAGAATGTGTAAGATAAAATTTTGTGTCATTAGGCTTGAAGAAGTATCTATTCAGACAGCTTCAAACATTTTTGTTTTCTTTACATTACCGGCTTTGAAAAATTATGCTGTAAATAGTGTAGTTGTTAATCCATATGATACACACTCTGGGTGGTTCTGTATAAGATTACTTTCTCATAAATAATAACACTTTAAACAAAATCATTTCACAATGATGGATAATCAAACTATTCATCATTTCAAGATTTCACAAAAGAAAAGGTTTAAAAGTATGGTATTTGCCTGCAAGGTGACTGTCAAACACTTTGTCATAATCTTTTCTACATAATAAATTTGTTTTACAATTGGTGTGTAACTTTTGTAGAGCTTGTTCTGTAGTAGCCTCACAGGGATGACAGTATTTTGGTTACATCTTGTAGTAAGATGGATTTATTGTCAATATTGCTTTGATAGTATTAACCTAATGCTCTGCAGCATGAAGACTCTAGGAAATTAAGGCCTTTTACATGATTCTTTTATTTATGATGATAAGAAGACTTAATGTCGATACAACTGGGTCATCTTATGTCTCATTAAAACAGAAGCTTGGTCTAAGATGTGGCAGATGCTTTTAGGCTTATTTTGATCACAAACCAAAATAGATCATTTGTTTTGTAAAAATGAAAGTTGATCAGCAGGTTACTGACTTTCAAAAGATATAACACTGTTTGGTGCTTCTACAATAGATGCAATAAATGTTTAAAACCATCTGTTGTAGGTCTGCACAGTAAAAGGTGAAGAGAACCAACTGTAAATCAATATCAGATGAAGTCAGATGGACCTTCCCTTTATAACATGTTCTGTTAACAACTCTAACTCAGATCAATAATCCAATGTTTAAAGTCTTTGATGATTTCTTCATGTCTCACTTCTATGTCTGCAAGGCATTTCTAGATTAAACAACTAATACAAAAAGTGGGATGATTCATAACTTTAACTTTTTGTTGAGCTGTTATTAATTTTATTGTAATTTTCCTGTTTAGCACATTTCTGTTCCATATAATTCTTTTATTTATTGATATTCAATAGATCTGTGACTTTTTACCACAGCTGTGGGCTAACCCTCTTCCCTGGAGTAGTATTAAAAAATCCACTGAATTTTGAAATTAGAAAAAAAATTAATCCCCATTAAGGTTCATACTTGTAAGCTTTCAGATAACATAAAAATTATCCTAAAATCACGATTCTTTGAAAATTGATTTAAAATTGTTTGTCACTCCTTGTCCTCAAAAATATTTTAAACAAAATCAATTTGATAACGCCTTTGTAAGAAAATACAACAAATATATTTTTTAAAATAACAGTGACTTTTAAGTAACCTCTGTGTCTTTTCAGCTAGGTGATTAAATGCTAACTTGACATCATAATAGGACTACATTAACATTCTTTAAACCCAAGTCAAACTAAAAACACCCCTTAAAAGTGCATGTTTTAATAACTTTATCACTTCAAAGATGGTGTCAAGTCACAGAAATTCAAACTGGCCCAGGGCTTGGAAGGGTGCTTTAAGAATAGCCAGTATTTGGGTTAAGAGATTCCTGCATACCTGTGGTCTTATTAGAACTGTAGACTACTGTTAACACTATATCTGTGTGTTTTACCCCCAAAAACAGAATGTGGGAATGTTTAACCACATATTCACAACCCTTGAAATAAAATACACATGCACATGCCATGATTTTGGCGCTTCATGACTTAGCTATTTTGGTATAAAATATAAAGATTTTCATCTATCAGCTATTTATTATTGTCATTTTTGTGTTTATCAAGAATGATTGCAAAAAATGCTAAATAGCGCCATAAGGATAACAAAATTACTAGACAGACATAATCTCAATGTACTCTGCAGACAAGACAGAGCAAAAAGTAAAAATAAACATGGAATGGTCCTTTCGTGTAAAATTTTGTTTGACACTCGAAACATTTAAATCCTTATTCATTTCCTTGTGAAAAGCCACAATGTGTTAAGAAATTATCTGGACAGGTGTTAATAGACTGTAAATCCTTCATTTCACCTTTTTGTTAATTTCTTAGAGAACTGGAGGATAAATACTACATTTATTATCTACTGAGACCGTCAGGTGTACAAAAAATTTAAACACTTGTAGACCCTGAATACTTCTCAATTAATTTACCATTTGCTTGACTACCAAAATTCATAAAAAAAAGCCAGATGAATATATATCTTTAGATTGTTACAAGGATATGGGGTGTTGGGTAAAGGTGCATATACACATATACCCTTGGTAATCATTTGTCAAGAGTAAATATTGAAGCTCAGAAGAACAAACACAAACAGAAGTGAGAACTGTGCAAGCAGGTGCAAGGTCATGTGAAGGATTACAGGATTAGGAGACAAACAGCACCATCTACTAGATACATGCGTATATGGTATCACAACATACATGACCCAGGATTGGTGTACAGCAATGTATTAAGTTTTGACTTTAAGATTACTTGTGAGACAACTCTTTCTTCAGGGTTTAGTAAATATAAGAAGGTAATAGAACATGTTCAGTGGAAAGAAAATGAATTCAACTGCTACATGTTGCTATGTTTTTGATATTCAATATGAATGTAACAATAAACTAGTAAATAGAACATCTGGAAATAAGTACACCTTACTTCAATATAGAAAACCAAAGCATGCCTTTAAATGTCTTCACAGGCAGGGGTTAAAGTTATGATGACTGCAATCTGACTAAAATATGGTTGCCAAATAAGCGCGGGAGTTTGCAAAGGAACAAACAAGCAGAGGCAAAACACAAAATTAACAGAGCTATCCTTAAACAAACAGCACAAATGACTTACAATCACTGAGAACAAATACAGAGATTTTTCAAGGTTTGCACCAAGTCACCCTGTGGTTCAGTGATGTTTCAGTGATGTGCCCTTAAGGAGCTCTTAAGTGAATCCTTTAAAGTAGGAAAGAGTTCCAAATGGCTCTCAACTTCCAGGCACAAAATCTCTTCGAGTGTGTTCAAGACATGCACATGTTATTTTACTATAACTTTGTTTTTCCAGGGTAACATATAAAGTTGTAAAGATATGTTTAAATAAGAACAGAGTCTTTGCCACCCTACCTTCAGGAGAAGTGCAAAAAGTTGTAACTTCATCAATAACAAAAAGTGAGAAACTGTGAATAAAACATGTACTAAGCCAAAGTATATTGTAAAATATCATATTACTGCAATGGCACAAAAGTTTGACATTCATTGTGGACATTTCCCTTTTAAAGTTAAATGCTTTCTCAGAACAGTATATCCATTGTAACCAGGTGTAGTGTAGTTTATTTATTCTGGTACACACGTCAAGACAAAGTGAAACTGAAGGTTGAATATGACTTTTAAATTCATGTTTGAAATTACACTTTTGCACTTAATTATACAAATACATAATATTAAAATATAATTTTAAATAAAATCCAAGGAAGTATTCCTGCATTTTGCTGGGTAAATGTTCATCCAAATAAAAGTGTAACATTAAGTTGAATAATCCCCCCCCTTATATTAAGGTGAAGGTCTGTAATTGACAGAAGCATTCATGTCCTTAAATCAGTGGTATTATTTAGCCTCGAGGTTTCGACACTGATTTATCATACAGTGCAGTGGAACATACAGGTTCAGATCAATGGAGACATGGAAAAAATAGCAATACATCAGTCAAAACATAATCAATACCCAATCAATATTTGGGTTATTGTTCCTAAGACAAAGTGATTTGCTCAATGTCTGATGAGACTTAATCAATTAATAATGTAAACATACAATCTCGATGTAAATGTGTTCCCTGCAGGTAAAGTCTTCAAAAATCATATTGATGAAGAAAGTAAAAAAAAAAAACTATGAAAAAATCCTGCATCTGGCTGCAATTTACAATATCTATAAAAACTAAAATACGAAAGTACACTAACAGTACCCACAGATTGTGAAGGATATGCACAACCTCCAGAAGGGTAGCTGCTTTACCCAGCGCGTGCCTCAGGCGAGGGCCACAATGTGGAAAGTGGATAAGCAGCCAACACATAGAGTGGTGCTAACAATGTAGCATAACCTGAACAGTTATAAGCAGGTTTAGGGTCCTTATTGGCTAGACATGGTTTCAGGCTAACAAAATAGCTGTAAATTTCCAGGTAATCTTAGAAATCCTGCATTAAGCCCCTGTTACACACACCATTTCTTTCCGTCTGTCTCTTTCATCCATTCAACCAGACACACAAAGTGAGAGACAAAGTTTATCTGCAGTGAAGCGCATTAGTTCTTTTTGTCAGAAATGTAAGATAAAAACTTTTTGACAGAAACTGCTGCTTTGACATATTTCAGTAAATGTTAAGACCTTTTCAAAGTTTTCAGCTTCAAAAGCTGCCATTGTTCTATTTTCTGACTGAGCTAATTACTTTTGCTAATTAACACAAAGATGATTGGAATTTAAATGAGAAGATTTCGTGGTGAATTGTTGGTATTTTGCAATGATGAACAATCAATCAATGCTACCTAAATGAATGAGATGCAGACACTTTCATACAACTTTACGCACAAGTTTACTATTTTAATGTCAGTTATTACTTGAAGACTTCAACAGAACAGAAAGTGCAAACTATCAGATCTTCTTCAGTGTCAGGATCCTAAATAAATCCTATCTAAATCTGGGTATTTATACATTCGCAATTTTCAGTAACCATACCTTTTCTGGCTACAAAATTGTAAACTTGAAATTTCTTTTAATATTTTATTATGAATTTTTGTCGTATGAATAGGAACTAAATTTAATCACTTTTCTTTATTTTTGGAAACGTGTAATTGGCCCTGATCTATTGGTAGTTACAGTGTGTGCATTCAGGCCATAACTGTAATTCTAAACAACTGAAATTTAATTAAACTTCATGTATCATAACCGGTTCATCATTGCTCTGATATTACTATTATAGCTAATTGTAATATTTTACCTTGAACAGGCACGTATGCACGATGCGTGTGCATTACACGTGTAACATCCAGGTAACGTGTCCAGGTCCTATTCGTTTCATTCTATTTGTTTAAAAGTCAAAATTGTGACAATTAAAACAGACGAACAATTAAACGTAACTAGTTGATTTTTAGTTACAAAGCACCATGCTACGTTTACTAAGTTATTAAGCTGAATTCTACACAACCTGTCTAAGGGTGAAATAATAAGACACGAGCGGTATGGCCTTAGACTGTTTTATTGAGTGCAGAACGTGTGTACATGTGCATGGTCATGTGTTCCCGGCAGCACTGGCTGCTTACTGGTTGGGTTGACCTTTATACTGCTGCAGTTACCAAGGCTATGGGTAAACAGAATAGACCAGCCATAGGTCCCTAGTATGACGGAAGACTTTGCTTGTTCATTCGGCGGGAAAGAGGGCAGGATGTTACGCTAACAAACGTCACCTCTAGACACTGTCAATGTATATTTACACGAAAAAATCTTCAATTAACTTTTTTCTGTTGAGCTGGATTTTTGTTGTCTGACACATTGTATGTTTACGTTCCTGATTTTCAGTCTCAGCAAAAAAACAAATTAAGACGTTTTGGACTTTATTAGCAAAAAATTGTTCCATGTCTAAATATTACCTGGGTTTAACTTCATAACTGCCTTGATTAAAATAGCCGTTACACATCAGATGACTGATGATATTTAAGATAACATGCCGTTTCATTTAATAATACGACATCCTTTGAACCTAAGACACCTCCAACAGCATTTTAGCATGGACGGTGTTTTATGGCAGTCATGACGAAGGTGTAAAATGTGCAACCAAATCGAATCAAATTCAATAACAATGAGTAATATTGGCACCATAACGAATAAGATTTTGAGGAAATTTTCAAAGCTAACTTGATGGTCAACATAGCGATGTTAGATCGTGACGTGTTTTATCGTAGGAAACCGTAAGTAGAACTTTACAAACCACGAATGTATTGTACATAGCACGTTATGTATGCGGTACCAGACTAACACAGATCCACACGATTAATGCACGTTTAGCTAATATAGTTTAACGGGCTGTTTACTGGACTCTGTGTGAAAGAGCAATATTACACGTTGGCGTGACTGCAGTGGAATACGGAGCCAAAGAAACTAGACATCTATTTTTTTGTATTTATTTATCATGACCAATAACATACATTCATTTTGAAGCCATTAAAAGGGTCTCTTCGCCATTTATAAAGATTGTCACAGATTGATTTCTGTCCTTACTTGTAAACAAACAAGGTAAAAATTGCATTGCTGTCACTTTTAGATACATTCAAGTAAGGACGATTGGTGCATACAAAGGAGATTGGTGCCTACCAGTGAGTCGCAGGAATACCTAATGTTTGACCAAAATGAATCCCACTAGTCAAACCTGTGTGATTTGGCAATGACTTGATTCATCACCAAATCTGTAAGAAAAAACCTTAACCGCGCTTGCAGTTTTTTTACAGTTTTGGGTAACAGCAGTCGCAGTCCTTTTTCTGGTATCAGAGCCCAACCATTTGGGGCCACTGGTACCCACGTTTTAAAATTTTAAATAATTCTGTTGATAATAATTATTGATGCAAAACGTAAAGTCAACCATTTCTATTGCACTTGATACCAATATCCAGCAGCTGCATGTTCCACTATGTGCGTGACAATACTCAATCAGTTATTAAGGATAATAGCTTCCAGTAAATCATTACTCAATGACAGGAGCACGCAACCTTAATATCTGTGGATTTATCTCTCGCACCTTTGTGTGAATCATCCAATTCCCGGAATGACAATATCTATTGCAGTGGGTGTGTCCACTCCCTATGATTACCTCAAGTGAGTAACGCTAATACGAAAAGCTACAATTACGTGAATAAGTGTTACATTAAAGAACCGCAATTGCGTCAGTCTAGGCAATATTTCCCATTGTGTGCTTTCATTGTCAAGTTTTTATATGGTGGAAAAAATTGACGAAACAATCTCAGATGTTCCCTCAGGTCGTTATAGAGCTATTGACACTGATTATTTTTTCCAAAGGTCGAATCCTAATTATGTCTGATGTGCATTTGAAAAATACTGTGAGGTGTGAGTCAGCTATCGTCGCTGCAGTTTTATGGTAACACCGTAACACGCGGACTGCGGGAAAAAGCTCTTTGGTCTAACATGTAAAATTGGAACTGACACCAGCCTTGGGAATTACTCTACTGTATAAACCAGCTTCCTTGATGAAGGTAGATCTGAAATCTTATTTGAAACTGATGTCCTCAAATACTGCCCAAAGATTTAACACGTGCGCAGACTGCAACAGACCATCATCAAAATGGGAGTATCAGTAGTTTTCTGAAGGCATTGCTTGTTTGGGCACGTCACCACTTTATATTTCACTTTTATCTACAATAGTCATATTTACCTGTAAGTGGATATTAACCCTACTTTCTATGTCTGAACTTTCTGTAAATGCTTTGAAATGAACAAGTTTGACATCGTTACTAATAATGCAGGTGACTGGATTGGTTTGATCAATAATCGGCTAGTGGAGGAGGTTTAACCCGGACAGCGACCCCTTTTATGAGCCTCACACACGATACAATCCGCTTCCAACTACAGCAGGACTCCAGATGTGCTGCCGAGCAATCACAGAGGGAACACCTTCTGTGCGGCTAAGTTGGGACCAGAAATTGTAATTCAGTTTAAATTCAAATCAAGAACAACATTGTATTAATTTCTGTTGTTGATAAAAATGAAGAAAAACTCCTTAGCTGTTGTCTTCTTTCTTGCTTGGAATTCACTAGTATTCATGGGTTGTTTGTAGGGATTTTCCTTTGCGATGAAAGTAGCCCAGGAGAAAAACACATCGGTTGCAGATAACTGTGCTCAATATGGTTACCGAAGTACTGCAGTTAAATTGCGATAAGTTTTCCTATTTCTACTCTTAATTCAGAGTTATGAGTAAAATCAAATTGATTTGAATCTAATTGGCATGAGCGTGTGGCATTTGGGTAAAAGCAATCAGAACTACGAACCACAAAACTACTTGATAAATTTTCGTCTCTTCTTTCGCCTGCTGAGAGTGGTTTTCATACTTTAACCATTGGAATGGAATTCAATTTGCAGATACAGGAAGAGCGAGTATTAAAACTCCTGTAAGAATAAATATGATATTGAATCAGTGCCTTTTGTCAGTCTTGCAGTAATAACAAATCTTGTGATGTGTTTCCTTGAAGATGCGATAGACAGACACCTCTGCAGCAGACAGATAGTGTAGACGGGGATTGATTGTATATCAAGAGATTTGTCATTGAAAAGAAGACAAAACTACTTGTGGCTTTGTTTGATAAAAATTTTACGAAAAATGCAGAATTTGAATTGTGTCAACATGGGTGGAATATTATGTCTTGGACTCAGTGTCGGTGTAACCATAATTTTGCTCCAATTCCGAAATATTTTTTAAAAAAAAAGCTTTTGCACAATTTTAAGTCATTTCGTCCATAGCCCCTAGAATACTCATTTGTATTTCTAAGACAGTTTATTTAGACTTTTAATTTGGAGGTATTTAAACACGTTGGCAAGCCTCGTTCTGTGTCCCTCTTAGTCGGTACCAATTTAACGCTCCAGCCTTTGATTTATTAAGATTTGCGGGATATCTGGTACTTGTGGGACTTGATCACGGGTTAATTTTATTGTCGCAGACGGACTTTTTATCGTGTAGTTTTTGTACAAATTGCACAATCTTATAACCGACACGACATATGTTAAGTATTTGTATCGATTACACTTTAGACAGACTCTCTACCATTAAACACACCGCAACTATTCCCCTTCAGCGCCCGGCGTGGTGACTTCTCCCGCCGCTTCCTTCTCCTACTCCTCGGGGGATCCCTCCTTCCACCCGGGGGTCCTCTCAGTCCCCCGGGGGTCCGGTGCCAATGTTAACCGCATTCGCCTAATATGGTAAACCACCATGAAAGTTACCTTTCCACATCCTTGTATGGTGTATTTTCCGTATAGTGAGGTTAAGCATCTGGGAATTACGTAATGTCTCACGCCTAAACGGAACTCAAAAAAAAAATTGAAACTTTTAAAACCTTTAAAAACTTTGACATTTCTGGTGTAACTTATCATATACACATTACAAAATGAAATACGCTTCGTGACAAAATAAAAGGCGTGTTGCCCAAGCTCTCTATTATTGGTTTGTTTTAATAACTTTACCCCTTTTAGAAATAGGTGTCAAGTGGCAATAAGGTATTCCTGCCTAAGGGGCCAGTAAATAGCAGAAAAAATAACGTAGGCCAAATATGATGGACTCCCATACATGGGAATGGTATCGAAGTTATTAGGTATTTCATGCATGTTTGTGCATTCACTATGCATGTCCATTGTATGTCATGGGAAAGTTTTACAGAAGTTTTAAGATAAATAGCCATTTTACATGTAAATGTTTTAGGCCAGGCTTTGGTTATTTGTTGGATTACTTGACATTGACGAATTCTTTTTTTCAGGATAGCGATAGGTTAAAAACAGTGAATAGATCAAGAAGTGCTGCATGTAAGAATAAACGCATGTAAATGAGCGTTTATTGTTGGCGTCCAACAGCCATAAAAGTGTAGTAATCGCGTTTATTTCGTTTATTTTCAGCTGCAGCAGTTCACTTGGTTTTACTCTAGTAAATTTATAAATGGCGTTGAAAGCCACTTTATTTAACAGTATTTCCTCTTGGAATATAACACAGAGGGTTCGTAACCTTTTACTCTGTCTCAAATTTGGTGGAGTGGAACTGAAGTGAGACTTGGTAATTAGGCTATTTTTAATATGTTGAGTTCTCATATTATTTTTCAAAGTGACGGGCAACGTAAAACAACAAATAAAACGTGTCGACTAAGCGACATATTCGGACAAAGAAATTGCATTTTACTTTTCCGGCTGCTGTGCGTGCGAGGCATGCAGAGAAAACGTGTTAAGACATCAATAAGACATAATTGCTCTTGGAATTTTCCCTTTTTTTTTTTCTTTTTTTTTTGAAAACAAATGTTATTCGGGAGCACCTTTTCAGAAAATGCTTTTTTATGTCGGCCTTCTCAAATTATTGGATAACCTTAATATTGAATTCAATGAAAGCGGGCCGCAAAATCAAAGCGAATCCCAGATTCAGTGCTTTCCTGAAACTAAGCATGACGGCGTGTTTATAACTTTCAGTATTTACATATTTTTAATTTAGACAAATAACTAAAGACATAAGATTTAGAATGATATGACGCAACCTGTGTTTAAACATTTGTCAAAAAATTTACGAACAATGATGAAATAGACTTACATGTACATGTACTCTTGTCTGAAGTTTATGCAATATCTTATGGGTGACATCTAGAATTACTTTGAAATTCTTGAGTTTATCAAAGAATTTTCGCAATTTGCCATTGCAAAATTCAAATCCCCCAATTCGAATGGAACTTCCCGCTCAGAATTAGCCCCTCATTCAACTGTGACCACCATCCTTGTTGCACCTTGGCGCCATTTGACTCTTGTGACAGTTGTGGTATGAAAAAAGTATTTGACATGTCAACAACGTATAAGGTATCATGGAGGGAACAGAAGTGGTTAACCCATGCAGCAGTACCCCAGAATCAATACACTAAATCATACCCAGTTGAGTAATATAATAGGTTTACCCCGCAGCAGTTGTGACTGCATTTACCACAGCCTGAGTACCCAGACATATTCAGTGAAGACTAGACCACAGTGTCATACCCTGCAGCTGGAACATTGGGGTTATACCACCATATAGGACATTGGCGGATCTAGGGGGCGCAGGAGGCGCGTGCCTCCGATTTTTGGACGTAAATAGGTGAAAATCGGATTGGTACCCCCCCCCGTACGGGAAATCCTGGATCCGCCAATGTAGGGTATATATCATATGAGCTGTATATCCCAGAGCTACGCGTACCCTAAATGATAAACTGTTCTGGTACCAGTGAAGGTTTAAGATATTCACGTGCATACCCTAAAGCTCCAACACAGAGGGTATCATGTAGATTGCATATCCTGGAGCTAAATACGCAACACACTAACTGCCAAGGTTACACCACCATAAAGGTATCACACAGGTGATACCCTAGAGCTAGATACCCCAAAAATGACTAACAGTTCTGGTACCAGTTCTAGGGCTAAGGGCATGCACACAAGTTAAGGGTATGCACCCGGAAGCCATGACCCGTTATCTTTATTATGCCATTGCGTTACATGTTATCGTTGCATCTGTAGCGTAAGAACGGCTGCCAACTTATCATCTGTCACATCTATGATGTTCTTCCTCAGAATATTATGTTAAAACATAATCACTTAGTCTACACGTGTTGTGCTTTATTATTAAAGAGAATTTACCGTTACGAAAAATCATTATTAGAAGAGGAAACATCTTGATGTTTTTACTTTGCCATGTAATTTTATCTGTTGTAAGGCAAGTTTTTACTCGGGTAAACTTAGCAAATTTTCAAGTGGATGTTTGAAGGCACATTACAAAAAAAGAGATCTTTTCTAACCAAGAAGGAAATAAGAACGTAATTGCTGTTCTAGATGTACAGCTTTTTTTTCTAAACTGCAACCGTAAGCGATGTTATTGTAAACACTGTGGAGACTAGATCTGAAGCTGAGTTGATTTGGATACCTTTAATTTGTACAATAACTCAAAATTAGACACAGTGTGATATCCTTTATCTCAGAAAGCGGCAGTATACAGAAATTATTTGTGGACAGCATCATGTCCATTCTAAGTAAAAGTTGAGAACCAACCATTTTCTTTTCCGTCATTGTCCTCCATCTCCCATTACAATTTGTATTGGACGTTTATCAGCTGTAGAATCTTAATAGCGTATCTCTCGCATGCAGGTGTGTATCTACACCCCGCCGATTCCTTGCAGAACGTGGCATGCAACAAGCATTTTAAATGTGTTTCAGGAATGGAGAATTATTAGCTTCTCAGCTTTAAAATGTTTATGTGCTAAAATTCTCATCATCATAAACGAAAAAGTGTAAACCACTAACTGTAAACTCCTGATCTACCGAAAGGCGATGACGATTTGTCAGTTCCTTGCACACAACACAGGTTTTCAATGTAATCTAGAACGCAGAGGTGTAATGAATGCTTCTCATCTTCATAGACGCGCTGTAACTTATACTTAAAATATGTTATTTACAGTTTATGTGCTTTCATTAAAGAATTGCCATTGCTGTTCTTTTTTGCTGAAAGTGCGCACCTACAGTTGTCCCCGGATATATCGATATTTTTGGTGGGGGAAAATAGCATCGATATAAGCGGGATATCGATGTAAGCGATATCGATATATCCGGGGAGGAGTGTACTTTGACGGGGTGCAGGCTATGCGTATTTAAAACTTGCATTCTGATTTACAGTCAGTAAAAATGAAGATGAAATTCATTAAACTTCATGTAAGTCAGCATCACTCACGTTTAAATCGGCACCGTGAACAACACTTTGTAGGAGGTTCAACCTACAATTAAGCAAATCTCTATGTGAGAGTTTATCTGTTCACAGATCTCTATTGTGCTGGTCATAATGAACACAGATAAATCTATGATAACCGGGAATTAATCGCCTATAAACCTCGATGGTTATCTTAAACATGTTTGATAGTTATCTTAACAGTGTTTGATAGTTATCTTTATGACCACTAATTTGAATTGAAGGCATTGGCGGATTTACGGGGGGGGGCTCATTTTCATGCAGTTTTCCCGATTTTTGGGCGAAAATAGGTGAAAATTGGGTTGGCGCTCCCCCCCCCCCCCCGTACGGCAAATCCTGGATCCGCCAATGGAAGGTAATCAACAGTTTGAAATGAAAGAGTGTGCGCCATTCAGATACGTGTAGCAAGCACTTGCGACTAGCATATTGAACAATTTGAAACGACACAAATATATTTGATATTTTTTAAGAATATGCTGTGTTTTAATACGAATGACGCTCGCACTGACAACAGCTTACATTTGGTGTTCCTAAATAAAAGAACTTTGTTATGGTGTAGTGAATAATTTTGGTCCACCATAAATATCGAGTTGCCAGTTAGAAATACCAGGTACTTTTAATGGGAGATTTTATTCAAGAAGTACACATGGCCTTTATTTCTATTGTTTCGAAAATGATTCTCATTTCCTAAGTTCCCTTGGATCTGTTCAGATACGTTTTGAAAGCTCTTGAGAGAAAATTTATTTTGTACCTACAGTCAATTCAAAAGATTTTTCCATAGTTAGGATTTAGGTGAAACGTCCTTCTGAAACTAGCAACCTTTATCAACTATTCAGAAGGGAAAATTGCACAGGGGACTCATTCTTTATATTTTAACTGAGGATTCACCAAAATGACAAGTAGACTAGCACTGTGTTTTTTACCCCGAGGCTCCCTGGGTCTAATGTCAGGGCACAACGCACGTGTCCCATTGTCCTTGCTATACCCATCTATAATCCACCATACCCATGTACCATATAGCATACCCATCAAGCATACCCATCTACCGTCATTACACTCCTAACTACCCTCTGATACCACGTTCCTCTAATAACCAGGTGGTTTCATACCGTTTCTGTAAACATGTCACTTTTGTGCAGATCTAAACCCTCCTTGCGCGTCCAAATCATCTGACTGAAAATTTGGTGATGTTGCTTTAAAAGTTAAATTCTAAACTTAAATTTTGCTGTGAAACTATGAAATTGACATTTAAAGGTTACCTTACAGAAAACACGGTGAAGAACAAACACACGAAATGTGAACTTTTTGCTTATGTTTAACACACCAGATCACTTGTCTCAGTCGAAATCAATCCAGTAGTAAGAACTAACAGGATCTCTTTTGTCCTTCTATTCTATCACAGTGGATGGACGTTAATGGTATCTGCAATACCCCCATATGTATAGAATGCAGAAAATGCATTGTTTGAAATTTTATTAAAAAGGCAATATGATATTCCGCAAATTGCAAAGTCTTGACACACAAGTTGACACAACTATTTTTCCACTCAGATTTCATGTTGTCTGTTACTCCTAAGCTAACAGTAGACTGTGATATTATCATTTACTGCTGAAAACAATACTTTAGTTTTGCAAAGGATACTGGTACACGTCTGCTTCAGTCAGATGCCATTGTGCACTTAAAGTTTCAGCCAGTAGTACTAAGAAGGGTAAAACATCTGTTTTCAACGTAAAAGATACATCACATTTGAATGGCCATATTTACATAACCCTGTATGGTATAACATATCCTCATGTAATGGTCAAATGCTTTTAATTCTGACTTACTGAAATTGGCAAACTTCATTCCATTTTCAGTAAGAAAAACATCACTATGGGTTCTTCAGTTGAATGTAATAAAAATTATTTGTCAAATCCTGAAAGTAGACAGTGTGAAAGAATTGTCAATGATAGTTTGAATGAGAGCAAGAATGAAAAAGTTTTAACAGTTTAAACTTTTTGATCTCATTGTCAAACATACCTGTAAGTCATTTAATATGAGATATTGTTCATATACCTTTTAAATAAATATTATTCTCTATTCAAAGGTCAGAGCAAAGGAGACAGGTATGTGGCCAATTAAGATTCATTCATATCTGTTAATTATAACTAAATACTGGTGAATTATTTACATAGTTGCCGCTGTATGAACTATAGCAGGACAACAAATAAGGATATGAGCAGTTTAATATTTGTTATGTATGTTAATGAAAACTCCTGATTTAGATTTTTATTTTCTTTGTTTTCGTTTTCGGTATACACTGTAGTTAAAGAGATACCCAAAAGAGGCTCTAAGTCCATATGTGTGAAAAGGTGCAGTAAACTTGAAGTCTGACAACCACTCATTGATGGTCAGTTGCAATGATTAGGCTCTGCATGTGTTACACTTGACATCAACTCAGAATGTGATGCTGAGGACCTCATAAACCAAGATAGATTGGTTTATAATTATTGTACAGGATATATATTTGATGATGCAGTTTCACCTTTTGCTATTTAGGTGTCATGTCTTCTGAAATTAGGCCTTTGCCTGCTCACAGCCAGAAATTAGAGGTTATATTTATTAGCATTTGCTGCCCAGAGGTCACTGTATAAACCTGTAATTTTACCAAGTGCTAGAACATATGTGATCCTATAATATTAAACAATCTGAGCAGACATACTGTAGCTTACTCTGATTTATTTTCCTACATTTCTGGCATGGGTTGTTTTGTACATTTTATTCCTTGCTTAAAATGAGACACACAAGGATTCCTATGCACTTGGAAGATTAAGTGCATCGACCTTCATATCTAATAGAGACCATCTCCTCTGAAAATATAAGGGGATAAGAACATGTATTTTAGAGTGATTTCATACCTTGAGGAGCATTCCTCAGATAATGGGGAGTTACAGAACAATGGAAGATGCTTCTGAACAGGAAGTTATTATCAGCTATTTAACTACGTGATTAGTATAGGGAACAAAAAGAGTTGTGGAAAAGGGGGCAGTGGGTGTCATATGCATTTCATTTCACCATACATCCAACAAAATTATGATTTTCAGTCGGTCAGCTTTTCTTTCACTTATGATTTTAACAGAGAGGCTTATTTATGGTTTATTGATACATTTAATGATTCAGTTTTTGAATATTTACAAAAGGTTTATGGAAATCAATTCATTTCATCCAAATTGAAACAAAAGTTAAGGTGATTCTAGGTGAACTAATGTGCCATCTATCATCTGTTTGTATTAGGCAATGCAACAGATGCCAAAAATAATGCATAACATCAACTCAAGCAATAACTTTCCATCATTTTATTTCACTTTCATAGCATTCGCTTTATAAATGAATTATCCCTTTGAAAAACATGATTGCCCTACTTGGCAGAGTTGGGATCGTAAAGATCATAACACGCAACTTGTTGCAAGAAATTATTATAATTTGACAATACACCCACACAAAGAGATAGCTATTAAATGTGACATGATTTCCAATATTTATTTAACTTCATTTCACAGATGTTACCTTGTTCCAAGAGAGATGACATGTTTCTGATCAATTGTATGATTAAAGTATCCACATTGATAAGCATCTTGATATTATTTTTATCTTGAAAAGAAGTGCAAATTAACTATAATATGTTTTCAATGTTGCAAATTCTTTTGGAAATATCTAATATCTGCTGTATGAAATGATTTAAAAAGGTGATCAATGGAAACATTATTAGGAGACTGGTACAATTATGACTACATACAGTATATGAATACAAGTTCATATTAAAAAGTCAACATTAGTGAGAAATGTGGTTAGAAACATAAGCCGCAAGTTTACTCTGTGGTTAACTGCTACTGTTTATGTGAAGTGTGTGCTTGACACCAGTTTGGTCCCATTGTGCAAGGTAACAATTAAGTTTTCTGTGAGATCTGTTCTCTTTTGTACAACTGAAAGTTCTGAAGGAAATTTTATTGTGACTAGACTTGGTTTCGAAAAAAACCCAAATCACCCATCAAATGCTATGCTGCAAAATCATCATTTTGAATTCCATTGAAACAAGCAACTGTGTTTCACAAAGAGTCAACACAGCTCTCACGCTTCACATTGTCTTGAATACTTGGTACACATTTATATTGTTTCTGCAAGTCATGTAGCGTTTTGAAACTTGGCTTTCAGAAACAGCTGAATTTCTCAGAAAATTAAGAATATATTACAGTAAACTTACAAATTGTTATTTTTATTTGTTATTTGAAAGTGACCTTTTTTACTCTGGAATCTAAAGGTATCAAACTTGTTAGTCACAGAAAGTTTTTCGAAATGTAATTAGGACTTTCCCAGCTGTAAATTTATTTAGATTTGTTCCTATTCAGTATCATTTTGTATCCTTCATTCCTATCCCATCTCTTATTGACTTAGTTTCCATGGAGACTCCAAGATTATTTTTAACATCAGTCTGATTCATCCCTCCTGTATAACGCTTCAACAATTCTCAATTTGTTCAACAAGCTGGAAAAATTTGCTCACAATATTGTCACTAAAGTAATGACAATTAAGGTTAATTAGAATGACTAAATATAAAGATGCAGGTGTCTGTTTGGGGTAGGTGTAAGGTGGAAAGGTTGAGGAGTCAATGGTGTAACTTGAGATTTTACCCCACATGGAAATATGACTGTACTTATGATGAAACTTGCTTGTGTGTTTGACCTTCTTGTTGTTAGTACTTTGCAGATGTTTATGGAACTACATGCATAAAGGGCCTAAGGAAACCCAATGTCTAAAATTTTACCCCAAGAGAAATATAAACGAGTTGATCAGAGATCAAGGCCCCAGCTCGCCCCCCATCACTGGGGGGAAAATGGCAATTACGCAAGAACCGCTCGAGATAGAGACTCAAACTCAACGG
>JBCAUI010516800.1:0-12148 GCA_038406195.1 Haplosyllis anthogorgicola | reverse complement strand
TGGTTTTCACTGTGCATCATTTGCTGCATCAAATAAATATATATATTCCCGTCGGGTACCGACGGGTTCCATCTAGTTATGATAAATAACTCAGTAACATGTTTGGCACAATATGGTCACGTTGCATCATCAGTTGACGAACATTTTGGATCGCATAAGTAATTATATGCATCACATCTATGAAGGGAAGAAAATCACATGCAGAGCAATACAGTGTTCATTTAAATGGTGTTTAGGTTGCTGTCTCAGTGCTGTCACAGTGTATTTTATGTGAAAAGGGCCAAAACCTTTCCTGTAAATGCATTTGCTTCGCTTCCAATGAATTATGAATCCCTCACCGATAATGGTAGCAAATTATCCCGAGCAATATCCTAGTTGGCGGACATTTCCAGTCTTTACTGCTGAATGTAATGGTTGGATGTGATGAAAATCTTAAGAGCTTGAACCATGGTTAGAACGTCGGGAGGATGTATATCGTGTAATTGACAAGATGCAAGACTCTTTTCAATGATATTACCATGACCAACATAAAAAGCATCCTTTAAAAGATCAGTAGACCATAACTGTACTACAAATTAAATGCCTGTATCGCTCAAGGTCAGGAAATACATTCCATCCACCTTTAGAAGATGGACAAATATCGGCTAAAACATATGGCCATATATCTGTAGGGGAAATAACGTCCATAAACATTAGAGACATGTAGTTAGCGGGAACCTGTTGGAGTCATATTTATGCTTTCAATGTACGTTTTCATTACCAATTTGACTTACCGAAGTGCAACCAGTACTTCTGAAAGAAGATAAGGTTTGGTTGAATTATATTTTATTCTTGGAGAAAGTATTATATGCTGGTTTTGTACAAATTAACAATGACCTCGAGTACAAAAGAGCAGCTTGCTGCATGTGATAACTTGTAGAGATTCACCTCTCTTGTTTCTTAAAAACGATTACCATTTTGGGTCGGGCCACACGACTTAATGAACACTTGTGAGGATGCACGTGGTAAGTACTTTGCGAAACCTTTTGTAGTCACTAATGAGACAAAGACAAATGATTTTCCAAGAAAGGAAACATGAACAGTCATTGTAGCATTTGTGTAAGATTACAACTCCATGAAAAACACGGAAGAAAATAGAACAACTGTTTTGAAAATTTGGAACATTTACGCAGGTATTTCCTCACAAAATAGCACGAAAATATGTAGCTGGAGAATGTTTCAGCCAAAACATAAAAACTTTGTGATAACCATAAAAGATAACATCATTCGTTCCGAATGTTTTGCCTTTTGGTTGTTACATGTATAACGTGCCATTGTTTTCGAGACATTTAACACTTTGATGTATGGAATATTAAGCAGAGAATGTAAAGCGACTGATTACTTTGTGTAATGTTCTTTCGCTTATGAAATATTGAACACAGAAGGGAAATGTTCGTGATTGTTTTGAATGATGTTAACATTAACAAAAAAATCTTAAATGGATCAGGAAGGGAACCACCTTTAGAAGATGGACAAACATCGGCTAAAACATATGGCCATATATCTGTAGGGGAAATAACGTCCATAAACATGATTCGGTTATATAATGTATCTTAACCATTTTTCGAGTTGAGGTTTGAAGCGAAGACCCTTGTGGTAAGATGCTGTGTCCAAAAGGTTTACGAGCAAGAACAGAACAAGAAAGTTTTTTGTTTGCCTATGCCTACAAATATTAAGTATTTGTAAAGTGTAGTGATCAGAAAGATGATACAAATTTGAAACGTCTGAATTGAAGAAAGATCTGTGTGCTAGTTTTTGGATAATGTTGGGAGCTCAATATGTGGCTGATAGTGAAGTAGATACAGAAGGAGGTTCGTTAATCTAGTTGCTTCCCAGACTGAGAGTGAATTGACTGATGAGTTGTTTCAAATAATGAGATATTAGGAACCAAAATTATACTCGCAGGGACTGGATATTCACCTACCTCACGGGTTGTATAGCTTTCAATATTAAAGCAGATAATTACAGTATGGTTCTGTTTATGAATCCAAAAACACTGAAAATCATGACTTCGCAGTATGAAAGTGTATATCGAAATTAGTGAAATGTTTTTTGTTTTTAATAACACATATACAAAGATGGATATAAATGTGAATTCGGAAAGGGATGTCATTGTTTCGCATTGGTTGGTAAGTAAACCGTTGGATAAAAATAAATGTATGACACAATACTTATAAAAACCGACATTCCTTACGGGGAACGAAAAGGAAGTCAGTACCAAAACAGGCCAGCTTTACTTCCCTCGAACTTTGATGTCTCGCTTGCCTGAAGAAACACATTACATTCCGTTGGAGCACATGGTCTTTAAGTCAGTCGACTTGTCAGTTTTGTCAGATCAATTGTTCCAGTGCTGCTGCAGTTCGACTGCATTTGATTGTTGTAATGTTCAATAGAATCAGAAAACCACGTGCACTTAACACAGCTCCACTTCACGTTGGGTCAATTAGATTGACATTAAGCTCTAATAAATTGGCCACAAATCAATAAATGAAAAATTCATCACAACAGATTATGCGGTTTTGTGGTATTGGATTTATTTCTGGCGGGCTGGGTAGGTACGGAGAAACTAGTCATTGATTGGGCTAATTACAATTACAAAGTTTCAGCCACTGTGGCCGTGATTCTGGATTACGTGCGTTGTTGTGTTGGAGACAAGTGGATTTGAAGTGTGTTGGGAGCTGGGATCATTAGTAAACACACATCTTTACAATCAGAAGCTGTCAAAATGGAAAGACCTCTTTAATTCAACTAATTTGAAAGATAATGGCATCAACATGTTGAAGCAGTAAGCCGAAAGTCATTATTTCAGAGTCTGCAAACAGATATTTTGAGTGGGATACTTTTTGATATGTAGTAAGGTCATTTTATCACCAATACAACCTCAAGGGATAAAATATGAGGAATTCTTGTTTACTGCGAATCAAACTCAATTGGTTCTAGATTTTACAACGTACTAAGTAAGGTAGCACCAGTCGTCTCGAATGAAACTTCAAAGGGTATGAGATATGGAGAGGAGTAGAGTTCACGTCAGACCGTTGTCTGCTCCAACAGGCTCAAACAGAAGATCACAGAATCTGTTTAAAGGTAAATAACATTTAACTATACATTGTACCCATGCGCATAAATTGGACTTCACAAATTTCATTGCATATTCGTGCTGATACATTCAAGTTTTCAAATGAATATTAATGTTTCGACCAGCATAACCATGTCGCCACGAAGTCATATGCTCGGACATTGCAGTGCTATTTAAATTTATCAAAAAGTCAGCCAATTGTTTGTCGGCAGCTGTTGCACTTTCAGAAAGACAACAAATGTTTAAGGGTACAAAAATGATGTAAGTCATGCGATGAAACTGTAAAAACGAGATTGTTGTACAATGGCTGAACTATTGAACGACGTTATGACACCCGACGTTCTGTACTATGACATAACGTGATAACGTGACGCGACAACAAGATAGGATTATAATTGGAATCAGTATATTTTTATGCCGAGGACCTTTAAGTCTTATTGATTGAATATCATTCGATAGGCAATGACAGAGAATGCAACTTGCCACAAGGTCATAAATGAGACAGGAAAAATATTCCTCAACTGTTGTACTGGAGAAACCAGCGAGGGTTCTGTTGTGGTGCCGCTCCAGGTAGAATTGAATCCAAGGACATCTAAACCGCGGTTGCTTTCAGAATAAATATGATATCTTGTTATTGACTAATGATCATCACTGCAGTGGCTGAACATTAGTCTGGAAGTCACATTTGATACCCTTTCAGATGTGCAACTAAGTTATGACTTGCGATGTTGGAATTTGCTCAACACAGCTAAGTTGATACAGGGAGTAGGCTGGGTAGGTGGTTGAAGTTGATTCAAAGTTTTTTGGAAGTTTTCCTTTTTTACGAATTGTCTTCAGTTTTGAAAGATACTTGTGCAAACCGATAATGATTATGGCAGTAACCAGGCACTTTCCTATGCTTACTGCGTCGAAAATAGCGAGTTTATTTCAAAGCCCATGTAAGAAGTCAGCGATAGAAAAAAGTTATTTTGAAGCAGAGTAACAACAACGCATAAATCACCTGGACAAAAGTAAATAAAGAGATTTTCAGTAATTTCGACTGGAATCAATATTCTGATGAAACTGTCGATGAGAACAATAGAACATACAACAATGCGTATCGTCGTGTAGGAGAGTGTAGCTGAACGATAAGGTAATCTGATTCATTCCGTACTCATCATCGGGACAGAGGAAGAAGAGCCATGTGGATTCTCTCATAATACATTTCTTATCAGTTTACCAAGGAGAAGGCAGAAATAACTTTCCCGCTCATTTCCTTCTACGAAATCGGAAAGAGATTTGATGGGGAGACCTTTCATACAGGGATTACGTAGGAAAATGCAGCCATGAGGGCATAGATACACGTTGCCTTTCCTCATTCTTAATTAAATTAAGTGGTGACATCTGTTGCAGATGGTACGCAAAATACTAGAGTATGCTTTAACTTGTGTATGCAACAAATGAGTTCACTAGAAAAATACATTCTGTTCTGCATTAAAAATGATTTATTTCAACCGTCGCTAAAGTGTCGTTTATCATATTTGTTTTGGACTGAACACCTTCGTTTGCTGTGCAGCGCAATGAGCTGGATGTCTATTTACACCGTTAATGTCGCTGCGTTAAAGACGTTAAAGAACATAGTTTACAGACCAAGTTTTGCGCCAAGTTAACCAAATTGACTTCAAAGCCACATTGATCTTTCAAATATCATTACGAGATTAAAGGCAGAGTCTTTAAGAACATTGTCTTTGGTCAATGAGGCTTCCTCCTTTAAGTACATTGGGCAAATTGTCAATATCCCAATTAACTAACAGACTAACGGCTTACCAGTCTGTGGTGCTGGGCTGTCATGATGAATGCTAGTTACAACTTTGTTTGAAGTTTAATAAAGACGATGTTACAGTTCTTTCTTCATTAGGCATTCTTGGAATAATGACGGAGATCTTGGTTGAGATATCATGAATGCTGTACGGACATAAGGAACAGCCAATATGATTACGATATTACTACCATTACCAAGTACGATACGAAGGCAAACCTTCAAGTATTAAACGGCCAACAATGAAAATCATTCGAAAAGTGAAATGATGTTCAGTAGGTTTAACAGTGACAAACAATCAAACTGTAATAGTGCAATTTTCAACAAACGTTCTTTGCTGGAACAAAGTGTATTGTATGTGGCCCAGAACTGCAGAACAAAACTACAGCACTGGTTTTAAGTAATATGTTGCCATTTATGATTAATGTTACAAATGTTACACATACATATGCGGGCGTGTTTTTGTACATAGACACGATACTGATGTAAAAAACAGATGAATCCAGGTAAAATTATTAAAAGCCCTTTGGGTTGATTTTCTGTTTTTATGCTATGATAGATGGGCCGATGGCTGTCAGACATTTGGTCTCACCGTACGCAGTCGCGATGAAAGATTAAGTGCTTTGATCGTTAGTAACAATGTTGTAATCATGAAGACATACGAGCGAAATTCTCGGTGCACGGATGTCAAAAATAGACTAAAGCTTTCAGAGGCGGGATAAGAATTTGAGAAAAAATCTAAACCTGAACCTAAAAAGTGGTGAAAGCCGTTGAAGCTTGTTGTCGTGTGTTCAAATATAGTTCGTTTTCAACGTTTAAATTTGTGCGACAAACGTAGTCGTGAAATGCCTCCACGGTTTAATTTCTCATTCCAAACAAAAGAGTCTGGTGAACCTGTACACATTTAAACTGTGCTTATTATCGTATCGTTTTACACCGCGCCACGAAGTGCTAAATGTGTGAGATCGATATGGTTTGGTACTTGTTCGATGCATTGGCATAAGTCATCCTCTCTCTACAGAAAGCGTTATGTAAGAGAGTTGTAGGTCAACATCAGTATGGATCGTGACGAGACTTTATCAATGTTACATGTAACACAGAATATTGTGATTTTCAGTTCGGCAACGCTTCTGATACGTAAAATTTAACTGAATTTAGCTTGTGAAGCAAATCATTCGAAATGGAGAATACACATTGTTTCAGAATCGGGTAAATATTGGGATTGATTGAAGAGATGTTAGGATGATCATACGTCAGATGTGTTTTCTAAAACGATCATATGTACACACCATTCAATTAAGTAGCAATTAATTACTCATGTTTCCTTACTTGGGACTTTTGGAAGTATTAGTTATGTAATGAATACAGCTCATTTATTTTCTGCTGTTTTTCGTTTACATTGACGTCGTTTCTAGATCAATCACAGAAGAATGTAATAACATTCAAGGAATGTAACGACTTTCGGGGAAATGTGGAAGGAATCTTGCAAGTTACAGCATCTTTCTTCAAGGTGTCTGGGGTGGACGAAAGGAGTACTCAGAATCAAATCAGCAAATTGAAATCAGATCCCAGAGCTGTCGGGTCAACATAATTTGGAATTTAACTGTGCCCAACTTGGGTTTGCTTTACCGCTTCATTGCATTTAGCGCTTGTAGCTAGGTTTTTAGGTTAGACAATCAAATCAATTGTTACTCAGGCGACGCTCTGTTCGGTGGTATGATTGCAGACGGTGTTCAATAGACCCGGAAACCGTCTGCACCCGACATTTCTTAACCCATTGTTACCCAATAGGACTGAAAATTGGCTTCCTTAAATCTAATTGAAAACTTAGATGTGCCAGGTTGTCTTGGGCCTGAAGGTAATGCTACTCCGATTTTGTGTGTTAAGCATGTCTGTGTGTGGAGAAGATAACCCAGTCTGGCTAAAATTCGAGCAACCATTTGTGCGATTTTGGTGGAAATGATACTCATTTACGTTTTGTCAGTTTTAATCGGTTAGTGATATTCAGAGTGACATTTCTGATGTTAAAACTATAGAAAGAAGTTATTCAATCGTTTTTATCATTTGTATGCAGAGGGCTAGTGTGGGCTATTAAAAACATCGTGAGTGATTATATGAGATAAAAAGGGTTAAGGGACAAGAGTCCAGACATAAAGTGCCTCCGAAAACTTGTCTCATTAGATTAAAAAATCAATGTTGTCTACTAAAGTACTTGATTGACAGGGTTACATAATACATAATGCACGCCATATTTGTCCACGTAACGTGCAGAAGAACTATTGATCGAAAAGGAACCAGTTCTTTGCTGGTTTTATTCTGGTCCAAGAAACTGGATGAGAAAGGTTAGTACTCTTGTGTCTGTAATATCTTCTCTTTGTGTGCAAGTACTATCTGCAAGCGTTTGTATGTAAGAGCCTTGTTCAGACAGTGTTCAATTTCTGATAAAATAAAAATTTAAAACAAAATTGAAATTAGAAGTTCTGCATTTTGAAGTCATTTAGTTACCTAAATTAATTCTGGTGTCCCTTCACTAGACGGCAAAATTATGTAGCGGAACAACACCTTATTCAATACAGCGCACAATAAGATTGCAGATAACCGTAATGTTTTTTGCAGAGCCGTGGATATATGGTTTATTGCCATACTACAGTAGTTTCGGACGGTGACGAAATGTCAATTTTTTATTTTGTCCCGTTGAGAAGAGAGTGAATCTCTCCAGTTAATTCATATCATGAACACGTTTACGTCGTGAAACATTTTATGGACAGACTGCTGATTAAATAACGATACAAATTAAAGCAGTGAACTGGTGTTAATGAACAGCAGTGTTTCAGTGAACTGAATGATCGTTTCGTTTCAAATTAAATCTTTGGTCAGCATATGTTAAATCCATGATTTTCATTTGCATGGGTAAACTTTTCGTATAAATGTTTTAACTGCATTAATCAGCTAAAAGAATGGACGAATGGCGAAAATATAGAAATTATGAAATACTGGAATAGTTTCGTACAGACACCGAGAATCGTCAGTTGTTTAGATTGCATCTGTGACGTTGAAGAATGACATCAACAAAATTGTGGACAGTACCTATCGGTTTTATAAAAAAAGAAGAAAGACTCGAAGCAAGTAATTCTGTGGCAAGAAAAGAACTTCATGAAAAGAAAAAGTGTCAGGAAAATCGATTTTGGCCTGAACTGATGAAATAGAATATATCCAGAATTATATGTGATGGCTATATTGTGCCTTCTGGGCTCACAGACAATGTGTATGAACAAAACGAAGATTATGATTTTGTTACATATTGTTCATAGCTGTTCTGCAGTATGAGGTTATGTTATAGTCTATGCTGCCATGTAATCTGATTGCATATCTTATTATTTTGTCGAGATGCTGGAGATTTACTTTTACAGACCCAGTAACAACTGCGCTCGATATCGAGAGCAAGACCTTGGTTGTTCGAATTGAGGGGGTGGGCGAACGGAGAATCTTTCCGATACATTAGTGATTTTATCAAAGTCTAATAATGTTAATGTAGGACTTGCCCCAAAGTAAGCACCAGTGGCTTGCTTAGTTCCACAAAATCATAAAAAATAATGATTTTTTGGAATAAATAGAACGCCTTCGATTGGATGTAAGAATTTTAAAATTGATTCGAAATTAGATAAAGGAATCTTCATGGTTCAGATGACAGTTCTGTCGAATTATATGGCAGGCGAAATAAGTGAGAACCTCAGTTGGTGCTGAAGAAAGAAAAGAGTTGTGTATTTAAAATTGATTCGAAATTAGATAAAGGAATCTTCATGGTTCAGATGACAGTTCTGTCGAGTTATTTGGCATTCTCGACAGATTTGAGGGCGAAATAAGTGAGAACCTCGGTGCAGAAGAAAGAAAAGAGTTGTGTATTCCTTAAGATATCAATGACAGTTCTCCCTTCTTTCGATGTCTCTTTTGCGGTTTTAAATTAACAAAAGGTTATGTTCATATTTCAATGTGTTATAATTTATTTGAAACAACAGAATCTTCCCATTAATACATTAATATTCGAGTAATCACATTGGGCGTCCACAAAGCGAGAACACAAATGCTACATGGCAGTAAAACGCTATCGCTTCAAATGGTATTATTTACCAGATTATTTGCAACGTAGTGAAAGAATTAAAACGAATCCACTGTTTCAAATGTCGGACAAAGCAAAGTATAAACCAACCGGAAAGAAAATCATTTAAAACTATCTTTTTTTGTGTGAAAGGTACAGAGTACTCATCGTTGAAAGAGCCTTTCTGCCTACAAGGGTATTCTTGTGATAGGATTTGATGCAGTAGCCTAAGTGGGAATTGATTCTCGCTGGGAAAAAATACCCTGTATCCCACGAAAGGAGTCTAGAATTATTGTCTTTTGGTGCGATCAGCTGCCAGATTGGTATGGAGGAGGTTAATAATGTAGCAGTAAGATAAGGTAGTCTGGAGAATACCTGACACAGTTTTCTTACGTGTAGGTTACTCTTCCGGTAACCCCACACGGTTTGTTCTGTGCACAAGGAGATAATTGGATTGTCTTCGAAAAGAGAACATCTTCTAAGCTTGATAAACTTGGTACCAATTGCTGTGAATTAAACGTCGAAGTGGTTCTCGTGGGGAAAAACACACAAATGAAGAAAACGGTAATTCGGAATATTAAGAGTTTAATGTTACGATTGCAATTCGTGGCCACTGGTGGATTGTGCCTTTCAATTTTTTGTTGCCATAGATTGTGCGGCCTGGTGTTTTGTATCTTGTAAAACCCGTTTCATCGAACGGTGTGTGGGCGACTTAGCAACACAAGCTCTGATTTAGAAAATACAATTTGCGATAAAGGATTGATTTTTAATTATAGTTGTTACTGTAAACGAAATTCAAACATAACGGATTGAATTTTAATAAGGCAATGCGACAAACAACTGTATTTTGATATGCAAATCAACTAGGTTTTGTGAAAACAAAATTGCCGCTGTCAAAACCACTGCAACGAAGACAAAAAAGTCCTCCCAAGTTTAAATTGAATGGTTTTAATGAAAAATAAATTTGTGCTGTACGAAATTGTTTGGTAATTATCCAGAAACGTGTCGGTGAATATTAATGGGTAAAGAAACGTTTGTTGTTTTAAAAGCAGATTTATGGTGTAAATTATGTAATACAAAGATCCATAACCTTGAGTGCCTTTCGTGTTTTGTGGGCATCTTGATGGATTGGATGTAAAGGAAATTACATCTAATTTAATGTAGAGAGGGAAGGCAACTTGGAGTCAGATACTACTTTAGGTGCGTGTCTTGAATGTGATTGCAAAATCAGTGATCACTATGTGTATAACAAATACGTATGATGCAAAAGGTAAGTTATCATTCGGGCAAGCTGCTGTCTTGAAAGTGCTTGACATTAGTCTGATTAAAGACGCAGCTTTCCTGACGTTTGCTGATCAAGATCTGAGTGGCTTGGTTTTGAAAAGTGTAGCAAGCTTAATTCATAACTTTATTTCTCTTAATTTTGCTTGCAAGTTTTATTAGGCTTTACATACAAGTTGTATTGTATTGTATTGTAATGTACCAAAACATTGATATTGTATTGGTAGCTGCACAGCTGCTCATTTAGAAATTATCTTTTAATCGTAGTGTCACTGCAGAACAATACAAATAAAGCATGAATAAAAACAAAGGAACACAGGCAAAACAACTTCAAATCAAATAAACAGCTGTTTGACATGCAAAGCTTCGACCGCCAACACCTTTCTTTTAAAAAAAAGCTTTATGGTCTGTGTGCTTACTTTCTGGCTCCATAATAGATGCCTGTGAAGGAATATTAAAACAGCAGGCAAAGGCAAGAGCCAGTTAGCCATTGCATAGATATAGTGGGAAGTGCGACTATTGTTAAACTAAGAATGATGTGTATAATCTCGTTGATCCCATCCTGATGAACTACTGATGAAACCTTTAGTATTACTGTATAATTATTCATTCAAAGTTAAGATTCAAGTGTTCATTCAGTGCCCACGCTTTATTCTTATCATTTAATTCTTGCATTTACAAGTTTCTGTATTAAAATTTCGTGGATCGACTCGAGAAGAACACGTCGTGCTTGCCATCCACAATTCTTTAAGAGATTGTGTCTTCCCAGATCGTGATTAATTACTAGCTGCTTTTTAGCAGTTTTATGTCAGATAGATTATAACCATTGTTGAGATATTTTTGACTGTTTCAACCAGATGAAACTATTTGGTAATAAAGTGCTGTGATTATTTCCCGACTCAAGTACTTGAACTATAGGGCAGGTGCTCCATTATAATAGATTCAGTGAGCCAAATAAGCTGCAAATGCTATTGTATTACACGTATTATACTGTAAGAGAGCTAAATATGATGGCCTATCTCTGTGACACAGCATTAGCCTGAGGAATTATACTGGTTATCATTTTGTATGGCTTAGAACGACACAATATTATATGGTGATGATTCCATCACAAACACTCGTTTGATGGAGAATTTATACACATTGATAGCTTTAGCTAAAGTATAGGGTTGCAGGCAGACATATTTAAGATATTTATTAAATATTTTCAATGTGCAAACTTATGATTTGGAAACGTACATACCTAAAAACTGTTAAAACGTCACATACTGACCAAATACATGAAAAAGCAATGCGTATGATACTTATGTAGTAGGTGTATTTACGGTAGGGTAACTACATTCTACCCCAACTTTTGACATCACACACAACTGCACAAGTGGCATCGTCACATAAGTAAATAGTCAACGTGCTGAATTTACGTTTAGATTTTCCGTATTTGGATAAATAATCGTATTCTGGTCGAGCCTATTTTCGGGATGCGCACACGCAGCATATATAACTTTACAACAGGGCCCCAATAACAAAGTTCATCCATGAGTAAACAATTTGCGATCTTTATGTCTGGTCAAAGAACTAGTTTAGAAAACCATAAGTTAGCTGCCCTGTCGGGGTGACTCCTTTAGCCAAAGTACAATATTATCCTAACCCTTTCGATACCCTAGGGTCCTGCAAAATAGTGCTTTTTTTGAGGAGAAATGGGGGCATGCTAATCAGAGGCAGTCATTGCCATTAAATTATGTTATGAGAATTATGTGTTAAGTGTGGGTCAGAAGGTTACCATAGGGCTTTGAACAGCACCAGGTTTGGTTTGTGAGCTGGTCACCAGATGGCCACTACATGCGTTTAAAGATGGCTT
>JBCAUI010516789.1:0-12148 GCA_038406195.1 Haplosyllis anthogorgicola | reverse complement strand
TCGGAGAGTAACATGAGCAGATTTGGAAACATGGGGGGAGCATTCGATAGACACGCGGCCGCACGGCTGTTTCATTTATTTATTTATTTATTTTTAATTCTGATTAATTATTAAAATCATTACAACCTTAAACAAGTTTGTTCCTCCAAAATTCTCCATTCCATCACCAATGGGGCCTGATAAAACTCAAAATGACATGTCAAAAGTCGTTTCAGGCTTAAAGCAGTCCGTTCCTTCAAAATTCTCCATTCCATCACCAATGGGTCTAAAAAAAACTCAAAATGATATGTCAAAAATCATTTCAAGCTTAAACGAGTCCATTCCTTAAAAATTCTCCATTCCGTCACCAATGGGTCTCAAAAAACTTGAAATGATATGTCAAAAATCGTCAAAAAATTCCATTCCATCACCAATGGGTCTGAAAAAATTGGAATGATGTCAAAAATCATTTCAAGCTTAAACGAGTCCGTTCTTCCAAAGGATGGTCTTGAAAGGAGGGAAATTGGCATGAATCTTAGAGATAGTAGAAAATTAAATTCATGAACAATACCTTATTTGTGCTGAAAAAGTTTGGGACCCCAGGTGGGGAGAAAAAAGTGATACTTAGTGATTATTGCACTTGCGTGAGTAAGATTTAATGTAGTTATACATACCATTAGGAAGGATGGGCCACACAAGTTTCAAACAATTTCAATAATTACAAGTGATGATATTCACGAAAACATCAAAAAATGGATTTCTTTTACTGGTGTAAGACCACAGATATTTTATCTTTTATTTTTATAATGTATAGATGTCATGTGTAGCAGAAATGCCTTGTCATACTGATACATTTGTCACACTTCCCTACAAAAATGTCATGCATTGTGTGTTACAGTGGTGAATTTATTATAATTGGCAGATTTAAATAATAATAATAATAATAATAATAATAACAATAGTAATAATAATAATAATAATTTACCACAGTAACACAATGTATGAAATTGTTGTAGGGAAGTGTGACAAATGCATCAGTATTACTCTCAATACAAGATATTTGTACTTGACATGACATCTGTACATTATAAAAATAAAAGATAAAATATCTGTGGTCTTATACTAGTAAAAGAAATTTTGAATCTTGAATTTAAGACACTTCCAATAGTCCTAGGTAAGGCATAACTATGGGCACAGACACTAGGGATGACCCTGAAACATATTCCATCAAAAAGTATTTTGGAAAAATTATCGATGGAACATCTTATATTGATATTCTCTCCACTGTTTCGGGCTTATATCTATTCCGCTTATATCTATACTTTTTTCCGCGCCAAAAATATCTATTTTTCCGGGGACGAGTGTATCATTGCCGGATTTGGGGAGAATTTTGTCAAATGCGTCATATTTGGTTGTGCATATGGCAGCTTTATTGTGATGATTTAATTTTCTCAAGTGTAGTAGTATAAAAACAATAACAATGACTTAGACGCACTGCCTTAAATTTATTACAGTGTGTTTACAACAAATACATAAGACATTAACCAATAAGCTTTTGACGAGAAGGTGGTTATCACAAGTGCAGGTGCAAGTGCAGTGAGTATCACAGTCACAACATGATCACAAAGTATGAGTTAAAACTTGAAAACATAACATCATAAAGATTAAAGATTTTATCACAATTGGGTATAATCACAGATTTTTTGATGAAAGATGCGCGTAATTAAGCCCCTCCTAGTTTTGCTGGAGCGGCTTTGTTCAACGAGTTGACATTTACGTGAAATGATGAAGGAAAATGTGGACCCCCCCCCCCATTGGATACAAGTTGACTGACCCCCCCCACCCCTCCCCCCACCATCGGACACAAGTTGACAGACCCCCCTCCCCCATCAGACACAAGTTGACAGACTCCCCCCCCAATTGGACACAAGTTGACTGACCCCACTAGGGAAAATGCGTTTCTAGCCATTTCAGATCATTTTAGCCACTTTGTGGGGAAAAAAAATTTCCAGTGTATTTTGCCATTGGACTTAGACTTTCTTTATGGAGTTGACTCAAGGTACATACAGTGAGTTGAGGGAGCTGGCTCGAGGGACAAACAGTGTGCACTTGCAACATGCAACACCAAGGTACATGTATGCAATGCACTTTAAGACCTAAACGGCCAGAAATTGTTACTTTAAATTGGATAGCCAAGTAAATTGTCACTTTAAATCTGCTTTAAGACCTAAACGGCCAAAAATCGTTACTTTAAATGGGATATCTAAGCAAATCATCACTTTAAATCCACTTTAAGACCTAAACGGCCAAAAATGCATTTTGCCCATTCCCGGACGGGAGTGGGAGCGGCTTTGCAATCTGTGATTGTCTCGTTTTCTGATTTCCTTGTACGATAAATCAGACGCCTGTGTTACGACGGACATAGCGGAAAGTCTAATCTGGTCCGGCAGAGGACTTCCTTTTTTCGGAAAGTTTTCCAAAGACCTTTAGTAGAGGTAGAAATGATATGATGTTGATATGATGCAAATAAAAGAATGTTTTTAAATATTAGGCTATCACCTTGACTTCTGATAAGCACCGATATTTTGCCAGGTGTTGTTGGTCTGATAGGTTAGTGCAAAATTGTGGTAATATCTTTTTTTATTTGTGTTTCTGTTCACACGTGATGAAAGGGCTCAGTAATGTAGCTTATAGAAGAAACATGCAAAGGCTTTCAAATCCTACTAAACCCAAGCAGAATTATTAATTTCAGCAAACACAAGTGTACGAAATAGCTACATGTTCCGATAGGACAGATGTACGCTTTGTTAATTGACATGCTCCTTGCACTTTGCCGCGGTTTTGACGTACCTCACTCATATTTGTTATGAAAAAGTGTAGGAGGTTTTTTTTTGCAAATATGATCTTAAATCTTGAGGCAAGGAGTGGTGATTAATAAAACTACTAGTCATAACATACATTTTGTAAATTTAAGTCTTGTATGAATTTTGCAATTGAGGAATATCACTGAAAATTAGAAGTAGCATTTAGCATTTGCAAGCCAGGGAAAGTAAGTGCTGTTTAATGGGGAATTACGGAGAATGGCATTGGCAATACATTGATAGATATTGATGATTCAGTATGCTATATAGACTGAAAGAGATCAATAGTCGGGGTGTCTATCAAGTTATCCCCAACCGCATCTGGGACGAGAGATAAGCATTTCACTTGTATTATACGGCTCCCCGATTTCTCCTATAGAAAAGCAATCTACGTGACCATGAAATAGTCCATTGGCTCATGAGACCAGAAATGAAGGTTAAAGAAGTCCTAAAGTACCTCAGACGAAAGTATTTCAATCACACAGGCATAGGAGACAGAAACTGTGTGGGACGTCAGATCTACGAGAACAATAGATAGCTGGAGCAATTTGAGTAAAGCATTAAGAATATTGCATTTCTTTGACGGTTTGAGGAGATCTGTTTTTTATTTATTGACTAAACAAAAATTTGGCTGGTGAGAGAGAAAGTTTGTTCTTTATTGGAAGTGATTTTACTGGATTATGTCAGTTGAGTTATCATGCAACATGACAGCATGATTCGCCATTGTTTGTACCAAAGTAAGAGCGATACATGTGCGTTTTACGTAAGATTTCATTGGTGACAGCGCAATTATACACAACAGTTGACATCAGCATATTCAACACAGAAGAATTCTCTGCTGACAAATAAAACAAACGAAAACGGTATTTCATTTATACAGACCAACGCTTGCTTCGTAATTGAACTGAGATTTATTTTGATAATTTTAACAAATTGGGTGAAATTACCGCTGATGAGAGCACATGAAATTGGTTTGCCAATCCCAGGAGTGTTCGTAATAGATAGCGATAAAACAGACAATGTGGCATAATGAGGTGATACAGCCCTAGCAGGAAGAATGCACAATTACAAAAGGAGATTAAGTTATGGAAAGTAGAGAAAATCAATGAAAAATGCCATGCTGAAATACTGAAAGAAAACGAAGGCATAGTTATTACAAACAACTTACTTTCAGAACATTTTATCAATGATTAAGCGCTTAATAGTTTGGCGTGTGCTGATTTTCAGTTTATTTTAGCCTGAGGCTATTCTTCACCTCGACCAGCTGTTCCCAGCCGCCAACGCTGAATACAGTCTGCAGACATCAAGGCGTTTCTTCACACAAAATTATTTAACTTGCTTGTTCCAAGCTTTTACACAAATAACGAGGATATAACTCATTTCAGAAATAAATTTATCGAAGGAATGTATGTACTGAAGGAATAGAAGCGTCATTAAATGCTTGGGCAATATATAAAACTAAATTTGAAGAAAAAATGCTGATTTCGACACTGGACAGACGTATCCATAAAGTTCAAGCAATTTTACACAATTCCAATTTGAATGATTAAAATAGAAAGGATTGCGCAGACAACAACACTGTTGAGAAAAGGACTCCAGTTGGAAATTTGTGTTTGTGCTAGCATGCAGGTCTGTCTCTAAATGGAAGAAATGTTTCCGAATTTCATGCAACGGCGAAGGAACGGCATGAGGTTCAGGGATTTGTTCGGCAGCAGAGGGCGCACGTACCACAGTAAGTCTCGTCACATTGTCCTGCTGATTGCTCTTTGTCCAATATTTTATGTTTCATCACCTTCATTGTGTTTGCCGTTTTATTTTGTCTGTTCACATTCTTTAATTACAACAAAATCGTGTAGTTGTTTGGCAGTGTCGGTGAGAGAAAAGCAATAAACAAAATGTACTTTCGTGATTTGTGGGGCGTAACTGTTTAGATTTATACGCAAAGAAATAGTGAAGAACGATCCCAAATAAGTTACGGTAGTAAATGCGATCTATCAATATCCAATACTCTGAGCTCGACTGTCACTCCGGCACGAGATTTAACCAAATGAGATGCCTCAATACTAGTATGTAAAGCAAGCACTTCCGTTAAATGGATTTATGCGTTTGTTTTATGTGACAAATTTAGTAGGGTGAGTAATGTAATTATCGGTGACCCGGAGAATTCTCCCTTGGTAGGCAGGAGCAATAATGCAGCTTTTTAGTTTTATTTCCCAGCTGGGTCAATTAGCACATCAGATATGCATAAAGGCAGGCAGTTCACTACATGGTCCATGTCGTCAAGAAGCTACACCTCATCCCATATAAGGAATGGTAGCTGAATACCTAATCCGCGTTTTTAACTCTGCTGGTGCAAGCATCATAAAAGTTTAATTAAACAACACCATTGTAGTAGCCAGGCCTTTGTAATGTTCAGGGCATTTCTGATCGAAAAGAAGAAATGTTAAAAAACATTCTCTGTCATTTTACCAATTACCATCTTGTAAAGTTAACCTTTTAAGGAATTCAGGCTCCTAAAGATCTTAAATGGTGTGGAGTGCTGGGGTTAATAGTAATTGTAGCATCCAGAGATAGTTTATGAGCTGTTTGGACAGAGGTTGTTAGCCCTGCCATATTTAGATGAAGCAGTCCTACTCTGCATACATCGGAACATTTACTCAGTCTAAGGGAACCTCTGTGCACACTTTGAAATTTGAGTCAGAAATAAATGGATGATTTATGATTGTTATTGATTGAATTTGCCCGCCTATTAAACAATGTTTCACTTAATAATAATGCACTGGCTGAAGTAATATTTAACATATTCACAGTTGCTTCTTAAGTTTGTACCAGAGCAATGGAGTTGGGACTAGTGTTAATTGGATCGTACACGAAAAGGCAGATCTTGCCATTTATATTTTGCAAGGACACAATTTGAGTGGATGGAGGTGGGAAATTCAATCTATGCTTTCATTCAGTACTTGTTCAGAAAAAGTCTGCGGCATCCTGGATGTTGATGCCTTAAGAGACCAATATAATCGTGTCCATGGAATATTCAACAATAGTACCACTACAGCTGCAATGTCTTACGGTGGAATTTTGTGAAATACATTACGTCGTAATGTGCAATTTAAACTAGATTCTCCAGTCAAGACATCAAGCAGCTGTACTTGGTATAAAACCAGCTGTGGCGTATTCTTGTCAGGTATATCGAAGCTGTAAGATCAGTTAGAATGACAATGAAGAAATGCCTAGTAGACGTATGCAGCTGGGGATATATTCCGTACCATCAGTATGTTGGTAAGTTAATAGACATTAACGATGCATTTTATTTATTAATGTTAAATATAACCAATATGTATGACAAATTTATTCGTCATTGTAGTTGGTTTAACCGTTATTTAGATTTACTTACACGTGCATAATATGTATCCAAAGTAGATAAGAAGGTAATTGGCATTGATTTTGCACAGATTTAGGTTTTGAAGGGAAACAATGATCAGGACAAAACTTAACTTTCTTCCACACAGAAGCATCTGCAGAAACCATGTTATTTAATAGTTGGTACAGTTTCAAATCTTTCACTGATGAATTTGGATGTTATTGTAAAATTGGCCTGATGTTGAAGAACTGTTTGGATATTTGATAATGCAAAGGTAAACCAAATGTATTACAGTCGAGTATGTCTTGGAACAAAATCCTGGGGCATGGTGTTGGTCTTGGAATTGGCATCGGAGAAAATTGAGTTGGGAGGGATTTAGCTGGTAAATGTGTTGCAAATCAGCTATTACAAGATGATAACAGATGTAGTCAGTTGCTAGGATTACCTTCCTTCAGATGCTGGAATATTTCCGTTACAAAATATCATGCTGAAAGTTACGACTATATTGTATAGGTAGATTTCATTGGAAAAGTTGTTCGAGTGGAATTCTACACGGTAAGTAATAATATTAGTGAATTAGATCAATATAAAATAAGAAAAAAAATGAGTGGAATCGACTCTATCAAGTAAAACAATTGAGACAACTGCATATATACATGGGATGGTGGCAGATACTTCGATGTTTGACAACAGAAGTTTCAATCGTAACACAAAGGAAAGCAGGACTCATCGATTTTTCTCCTTAACACTATTATCTGGTTCATATTAATTCTCGGTGGCTAAAGCTTTTGATTCACTGTTTTAACGTTACTTATGTTGCCCTTTCGATTCTTGATATGATGTACAAACCGATGTGGTTTCAGTAAGGCATTGATTAACTATCAGGCTTACATCATTGCATGGTCACGGTCCATTCGTTGCATGTTTTTTTGGAAAAACTGAATCTAGATCCAAGCAGTTTAGCAAGTGTAATAACATCACAAAAATACCACGAAGCGTTTTCGGCGGTTGCCCCGCAGTTTGAACAGGTTAGGTCAAGGTCAAGGGTCGGGAAGGTCAAGCAAACGATCCTCACCTCTATTTACTCACCCACTTAATTCACCAACGACAACTACGATCAGTATCTCAAACAATATTACCTCTGATAATATTTCCGTTAGCTTGGAGATTTGGGTTTTATCTTTGTGGTGAGTAACGAAAGAAAATTTGACCCTGTGGTAAAAAAACAAAATTAAGATACTGGTGGAAGAGGAAGACAGAAACATTCAGAAGAAATAAAAGACACATTGTTTCAAGTTTCAAAAACTGGTCAGCCCTGACCTGGAAAGATTGTCAGGGAGAGAATATGCTAGAAGAGTGAGATGATGGAGTTATGAAGTCATGGGGAAGTTTAATTGTCTTTAAATTAATGGTGTCCGTTACCTGGATATAAAAATTTCTTTTCACTTCAAGGAAAAAAAATCGTTCAATTTTTAATTTACATTCGCATTGTTTGACAATAAACGACAACGTAAAACTTCACCCGCAAGCATTTTTGCATGTAAATATTGAGTTATTACTCCGCGTCCGACGTTCGTTTGGAAAGATTCTTTTTGGTCAAACTGCCTCTGGCTCTTTAGATGTCAAGTAACTTTCTCGATGTAACAAACTGTTGTAAAATACATAGTAGAAAAAAATTCATACTTCGGTAAATCGAAGCAGTTTCTTCAGCATTAAACTACCACGCTTACTATGGACAACTTTCCTTGTTAAGAACTCAACTTTCAAGTAAATTTTTGTTTTGGCTCAAATATTAATAAAGCGAAAAAGGGGTGTAAAATACCTGTATGTAGATACAAAACATAAAGACCTTCTCATGATCAAATGATAGGGGTGCTGATCAAAGGGTTTTTTTATTCTTAAAACGTGATGACATCCTTTTTGGTCAGAAGTCAAGTAAACTTACTGTACATGCAATGATAATTTGGCCATTTTTCCTTCAACTTTCCAGGCCAGTGACTTTGAATAATAATGCATTTCTTCCGTGACCCAAGAAAATTATATCTGCTGGAAATGTTATGATGTAAAGTTGAAAGCTTGACGGTAACATTGGTTCATGAAATTACTCTAAAATTTTCACAGATTTGAAGCACAGTTAAATATTAAATAATTCTGTGAATTGAAAGTTCCCACAATGTATTCGGCTACAAATGATAGTTTACACAACGAGATATTCTGTTGAGAATTATGCAATGATTAGAGGGCTAATTAATAATGATTCCACTAATAGGTTAATGATAGGCATGATTGAAAGCAATTAGAGAAATTGGCAGCAATCATCGTGAACATTTGCGGCTTGCTTGCTAGTAGCTGACCAAAGAGAACCGTACACATTTGTACAGACAGATCAAGATTTCCAAAAACGCCTGTTGTTCAAGTATTTTACTAGTGGGTTATATTTCTCCGAATTTGTAGATCTGGTTATTACTAATGGTATGTTTGACATGAATGAAAATGGGATCTAAATGTTAATGTTATGATCATAGGAAGTTGACATAATGATAAAGATTTGTGGTATTTTGACAACCGTACATTGATAACATTTCGGATTATGATTTGCAAGTGACCAAAGTTACAGATTTTTTTGTGTCCTATTGCTAGTTTCTTATCGGTAATTTGCGACAGGCGCAGCTCACAATTCAAACATTTCTTATCAGCATGCACTATGTGGTATGACATCATGTCTAGGACTACCGTGGAAAAAATTTGTGGACAAAAAAGTGATGAATTTTTTAATAGTCCAGGAATATACCACGAAATTTACGGTTTCGGTCCATTTTAAAGGTAGCAAACGGTGGAAAGCAGAATAAAAGTACAATGCGTAGAGTGAAAAAGTGTCAAATTCGTCGATAACAGTAAAGATAAGAAATTCAAGTGTGGGTACAAAGATTGTGACATTTGACTTATTCTTTCTAAATTGGTATCAAGCCTGGATACACAATGGGAATATCATGCACAATTGGACATTTATACGCAATATTAAGTATGTTACAGATAAGTTCGTACGTTATTAAAGAAAAAGGAGGAATTAGCCGGCAGTGTCCTTCAAAGTCGTCGTTTTGCTTGTGAAAATAAGAATGGTTGACGCCTGCGGCAGTTTTGTAGGATCCTACAAACATCAGTCGACTGCATGATTAATTTCCTTTTTTGTTTTCAAACACTGTGTAAACTTCAATCTTGGAGGACACGGTAAAATGTCGGCCATGATCTTGTGATTTATCTGAGCCAAGTGTTATGAACTAAACGTTGTGGAGCAAGTTATGCCAGGAAAGGGAAGTTTCAAGCTAAGGAAGTCTAAAAGCGAAAAGTCTCGTCCTGTTGTGGTGGATCAAAGAGAAGTAGAAAATATGAGGCGATTTCTCAACGCTAAAAAAGAAAATTCCACGAAGAGCAAGTCATACGAGAATGTGCGCAAGTCAATGCCAGCATCAATGGAAAAGACTGAAGAGTTAGTTGAATACCCTGGTGGCAAGTATAAGCGTCCTATTTTAAGGAAAACTGCCAAACCAGTCGACCAAACCAGGAGATCAGCAGACAACATCAAGGAAATCACAAGTCACGAAGCGAAGTTAGGTGGTAAACGTAAAGAAAATGAAAGACCGAAGTCTATGCCTCCTGGATCTACAAAATCATCCAGTGTAAATGCAGAAATACCACAACAAGGAAAAGAAGAAGAGAACGTAAAGTCTACAGGGAAGCCGGAACCTATTCGTCAGGATGAGGTGTTAGAATGGCCACCGGATTATTGGAACCGTAGTCCTGGTAGAGTCAAACCGGACGAGTTCATCACTAGACCCATATCTCTAGATGTATCAGCTGAGGATCAAAGGCTTGTACACTCGAGAAGATTAGATAGTACCACAAGTACACCACAACAACAGAGATCTTCTATCAGCTATCAGCAACAACAACAACAACAACAACAGCAACAACCTCCTGCCCCGACACCGCCACAACACCAGGAAAACGCAATGGGACAACAACGGCAAGGGGGAGAAGATATCAGAAGACAAAAACAAACACAACACCAGGAGGAGAGAGCTGTGAGGCCTAGGTCAGACATAGAACTACGGGTAGTACCCAGAACCACGCCCCACGTTGGGTCAGCAGGTAGAAATAACCAAAGAAGGTATACACAGCTGCCAGAGGAAATGCTTATGAGCAAATCCTTCGATCTTGGAGAAATAGAACATCACAGGCGACGGGCATTGTCTGTCGGTGATCAGAAAAAGAAAAGGAGTTATGATTTTCCTGATTCCAGCAGAAGAAATGAAAGACCGAATATTCCAACCAAATATGAACATGAAAGATACAATCCAAGAGAAAATATTCTTCGACCCAGAACTACTTCTACACCATTGAATAGAAACGCAAATAGACACGCAAAGTCTGTTATGGAACTGAAAGACTGGGAACTTTACTGGGATCAATACCAACGTAAACAGTACGCGCAATACAAAAATGGTAAGACTTTTCAGCAAATCTATAAATGCTTTAGCGTAACAATAAATTACCGGATGTAATTTATTGCAGTTTAAAGGAGATGAATTATTGCTTTTAGTTGGTCTTGTATATTAGAGCCACCTGGAATTCCCGCTTTCCCACAAGGTTCACAAGAAATATTATGTAGATTTATTTATAACGCCGACTAGATAAGCTGTGGATTATATCGGGTTGGTTCGCAATGTAGGTCAACATGTATTACAAAAGTTTCGATAGCTGGTTACATAAATTATTTATCCTGATAAGTCCTGATAGTCACATTCATCTTGAAATCGTCTGTTGCACCAGTATATGCTTTAGTGGTAGCCCAGTAGCCTCAGTCTACCAAAATTCAGTCCGGGCTACCTGATTTTCTTCCCAGGTAGCGGTGGGGCTACCAAGATTTTTTTGTGCCATTTTGCATCAATGTACCCTGTAATAGGTGTATTACAGCAGACGTCAGTATGACGTTTAATGCAAGTATGCACTAAGTAAGAAGTTGTGCCTTCTGCACTTGTTTGCTTCTTTCAATTTGAATGACTCTGTACGGGTCTACTAAATTTAATTGTGGGCTACCTGATTGCGCAGAGTGGTAGCCGATTTGGCTATCAGAGAAAATTCCTTAAATCATACACTGTGCGCAGAGCCCATGGAGTTTCTGTGATGATATTATCACTTTGTAATCGGCGTTGTTGCTGCTGTTGTTGTCAGTGGCCTTCGTAGTTGTTTTTGTTACTTATACATGTTATTGAACAATCCTATAGACCAACGCATTAGCCAGCCCAGAAATCCTTTCCAACAGTTACATCCGTGTGAGCAAAAAGTGTCTAGAGATGTTAAGCAGGCGAGCAGCCCCAGTAAGTCGCTTCAACCAGTATTAGCACAAATATCATATTGCATGTGCACATTTTATCACTTGTAATTCCGATTTTTCCTAGTTTTATCACTCCATTGGTTCGAAACCTACCGGAACTACGGAATTGAAATAAGCATGTAAAAACATGCAAGTATTCCAGAGGAATTTCAGAGATCCAGTCATGGATTATGCTGGGTCGCCACGGCACAGGGAAAACAGGGAATTTGGATGTTAGTTTTTACAGACAGGGAAAACACAGGGAATTTAGTTACAACACAGGGAATTTTTACAGAACACAGGGAATTTCCAAATTCCCCCAAAAATCTGTATATTTTATAATAAATATCCATTTTATTGGTATGTGTACCCAATTTTTGGCTCATTTGGCATATTTGCCAAAGAGCCTATAAAAAATTATAAAATTATATTGATGCCACCTATATTTGCAATTTGACAACCATATTTATGTTTTTTCATAGATCACTTATTTGGAATTTGATCTTAGACACTTCATTTGTTTCCATGTGATATTGTAACCTATATTGTCTTAGTTTTATGATAATGCCAAAT
>JBCAUI010516778.1:0-12148 GCA_038406195.1 Haplosyllis anthogorgicola | reverse complement strand
CCCTTATTGATGACGCAATTAGTGTACTCGCGCAAGAAGAGATCGTTAAGTGACGTCAAAATCTGGATTCAGCTTTGGTCTCCCGCCGAAATTAAGGTCACTAAAAGTGACACGTCATTTGAAGCTCCCTTGGCAACGCTACGTCTTAAGTTGTAAAAGTTTGGGCGGTTCCCTAAAAACGCGGATTCCCGTCTATCTATCACATATGATTAGATGGTTTGGTACCGGTTTACCGGATAAATAATCTTGTACTGGCAAAAGTGGGATGAACCTCATTTTCAGATTGTCACCTTTTTAGGCGGAAGACCACATACTCTGTCATTCGACAGACAATTATCAAATGAATTGTCTGTCCTGAAGATTAATTGTGTTATTTTTCTGCTTGTAGACGACGACAACTGCTGCTTCCAGTGCCTGGGGTGCCTGGCGCGGGTGCCGTGCGCCACCTTCACAGCGTGGCTCTTCATGGTCGTGTCCGTGGCGGCGTGCACCGCCGCGCTCATCATCGGCACCGACAAGACCCGCACCCTGCTCGAGCAGGACGACAACTTGTAAGTACGGCAGTGAAGATGGAAATAAGCCTATTGTCAGTATGGGGAATCGGCGCTAGATTGAACCCCATTTTCAAATTTCCATTTTATTTTATATTCGGTGTTATTTATTCCCATCTGGAGAAATTTGGGACAACTTCATCTTAGAAAGTGCCAGCAGCTCGTGAAATTCCTATCACTTTGAAAACGGAGAGAACAAAAAAGAGAACGAAAGAATTTCTCACTGTGCTTTTGATGTGCTATTGTCCCAAAAAACAGAGTGGAATAAAACGAGCGCCAATCCCCTACACTGATTGTAATCAGTACGGGCTTCATCACCCAGTAGTGAGCCTGGAATTTTCTGTGCATAGTGTGGAAATGTAAATATTTGAGCAATGCTATTTTTCATCACATATGCTGTTTTTTTTATTCTATCCCTGTAGATTTCTATCAACTTACAAAAAAGATATTGAATTCAATACATTTTGCCATATTTACTTTGTCTTCCCTCCATATTTTTTTAAAACCTTTATTCTAAAATTTCTCTCAGGCAGATAATGAAATTACTATCAATTTTTTAAACATCCCAGAGCAATCGAATTTCATGCTGGGCTAATGAAGCGAATAATATCTCAGCGTGCAATTCTATTCATATAAAATTGATAAAAGTTTCGCAATCTGAATTTTATTTAAATTTAAATTTTAAAAATATATTTATGTTTACAGTTTGGGTAAGATGATGATCATCAGTGTCTGCGTGCTCTTCGGGATGGTCTTCTTCTGCACGCTCTTCCTCCTCCTCTCCCTCGTCTCCACCGGAAGGACCTCCAAACAAATCTTCGACTCAATGAAGAAAAACTACTGCGCCAGGGCGATCAATGTCGTCGTAAGTGTCAGCTTAATTTGAAGCGTTTTTTATGGTTTTTGTTGGACCAGGGTCCAATTGTGGGGCCACTGATTACCCCTTGTTTGGACTTCGTGTGACTGTCCCCATAAATTGTAAATCCAGGTTGGATCTCTTGCCTGGACTTTTTCTTGCTTGCGTGTGGTGATCCCAAATGTCACATCTGGTGCAACACCTGCCTTTTCCACCAATAGGCTGTACACTATACATGTGCATACAGCATGGCTGGCTGGGCTTCTCTCACATACATCAGCTGGGATTTGAACTCCCGAGCAGTGGTGAGCTGCTCAGTGAGGTGTGACTAAATTAAAGGCATCAACCAACTGAGCTATTTTTTATATAATTTTTTGTGGCCTAAGGTTCATTTTTGGGAGCCACTCCACGAAAGTTCTTGAGTCGCTACTGATTGATTGATTGATTGATTGATTGATTGTTACTGTTGATCTTAATCGTGTACAGACACCTAGTAATTAACAAGCGAACAAAGTCTCTGTCCATATCAACGTAACAGACGTCAGATAAATCTAGGATTGGCCATCATAATGGTTCTGACGTCATTTCTAATATGCTAGTGTAAATTGTTGTTAACAATCAATACAAATATATACACCAAAGGATAAAGATCGAATTTAGTTGTTGTTACTTAATGTAAATTTGATACTAGGTTGATTTTAATTTTACACAAAATAAAATGAACATAAGCGCTTTCCCATCTCATTTGTTAAAACATCGTTACTGTGAATACAGTGTCCGCTCTGACTTTTTGTGTTGCCACTTAATGCATTTTTATCCATACAGTGTAAAAATATCCACAGCGCATAGTAGTCGTTACATCGTAATCTTTTGTCTGATGCAAATTTATCCAGAACTTAATTAAACACTTGTTTTTCTTTTCAGTCTATCGTGGTGATGGTGCTACTACAGTTACTGTGGATTGTTATCACCTGTGTGTTGTTCATTCCTATCCTCTTCTTCTTAATCGTTCACCATCTCCACAAGGAACAGGGAGTCGACTGTGTCAATCTCAAGCACTACGGTAGGACCTCCATGTTTTATGTTTTTATATCAAGATTTGTTCAGAAAAATGCCTCTAAAAGAAGCAATAGGAAAGTGGAACACATTGAAGAAAGTGGTATTGCTTGTGAACTCGTAAAGTCAGAAAGAATCCTGTCAAAATTCCTGTCAATTTGAAATCGTACAGAACAAAGACAGAACAATAGAATTTCACGCTGTGCTTTTAATGTTCTATTGCTCCAAAAGTGATAGGAATTTTGTGCTCTGAGTGCTATGGATTCATGGTCCATTATCTCGAATACACGGGATTTATACCAATAAATTTTGACGCAATGCCTTTTATTCGAACAAAATCACAGCCTTAAAAAAATTCTATTGTTTCAAAATTAACGGATTTGTAACGGTATTGGATGTAGTTGTATTAATCAATTATTTTCATTTATTTTACAGGTATCACAACAGAGGACAAACAATTTTGTGAGGACGACCTAAGTCATATGTACTACAAGGTATACCTCACCTACATTTACATTTATTTATGTTATATAGAAGCCTTTTTCGCTTTATCTCTCATAGGTCCAATAGAAAATAATTTTTATTGTATTCTACTTCTATCCCTTTACAGAGTAAAGAACCGATGATCTGCTTTGGGATCGCGTATTTTGCGGCGATAATCGCAGCCATTTGCATGGTAAGTAGGACTGTGGTTTTTTACGCTGTTATTCTCCTGGTGTCAACAGTACAACAAAAATGGACCCTGGTCCAACAAAACAAGTATGTAAAAAGCTTAAAAAAACCCACGAAATTCTTTTGTTTTCAAATATTACCCGAGCTGCAAAATAACGTTCAAGAAGTTACAGAAAGATTTTGAGGATGGTAGTGCGTTGAAAATTTATTTGCCCTTGTAAAAGTACAACTTCACGTTGTGTCCCTCACTGGAACAGTTCTTAAAATGAAAGAGAATTCCCTCCCCTGGCTTGTTCTTAAATTTACACTTTAATTTTACAGTATTATGAAAGCTGATAGCTAGACACTGAGACCTTAAGTTTTCAATTTTGTGAACAATACAACTTCACACTGCCAATTTTATTTAAAAAAAGGTCAAGACGTAAATTTCTGTTGTTTCCATTATACAGAAACATAAACAAAACTTTCATGCTCTGAGCAAATTTCATGTTCCGTTTTACCCCTTCCTCTGCAGACGTTTTTCATGATGTTTTCTACGGCGAACATTGTGTACCTGAAGGAAGGGAGGTTCGCGACGTACAACGTGTACCGTAACGGGATGACGAACAACCCTGGAGGGCCCGTCACGTACGTCGACACCAAGATGTGATGGGAAGGGGTGTAACAACATTCCGTAGAACCCACCAAAGGAGTAACAGCTGTTTAGACTTCACTGGCGGATCCAGGATTTCTCGTACGGGGGGGCGCCAACTTTGCGGCGCCCCAATTTTTACCCATTTAAAAATCTCCAAAAACTGCATGAAAATGAAGAAAATTTGAGCTGTGCGGAGGGGGCGCCTCAGCCCCCCTGGATCCGCCAAAGTTAGCGCCTGATTGTTTGTGTGGTTGGAAGTACAATGGTCATCATCACAAACATCTATCTCAGAAATCTTTGTACATATGGAGAAACTATATCAAACATGTGTGAAATGGAAATGTTAACAACTGTAGAAGAATATAAGGAATATAACACCATTCCTCCAGTCATGAGATCATAACTGTTTGTTTTTACTGGATACCATTTAAGTCATGTAAAAACCTTTCTTGACTTTAACATAACATCAAAAAAAGATCATTAGATCATTGACAAACTTACTCAAGATAACAACATTATTATGGAACATGTGGAAAAATGCAATAGAGATGGAACAATATTATTGTTCCAACAGTGAAATATGATGTAATGTCAATGCAAACTTTTTTTCTCGAAAAACATTTGCATTTCCTGTTTACCAGGGATAGTCAATGGATTGGCTTTATCCAATCAGTGCAGTCTCCTAGTCTGGACAAAAAATAAAAAAAACCTTTACCAATGAATGTACAACCGGAAGAAACCAAGTTGGACATAAATCAGAGATTCAACAAAAAGGGAATGTGAAGTGCGTAGTCTGTGGTGTTTACAAAGAGGAAAAAATAATCCACTTCAGACACTTGTAATGTAGTGCATGGTATGGTGTAAAATAGAACTTATCTGAATGTTTACATGAAAGGACAATTAGTTTTAGTTACACTTACAGAGAGGGATAACGACCATTTCTTGGAACGTCAAATAAATTTATGACGAAAGACACATTCTTTTTGGCTCACACTTCAATTGGCATGCTTGCGTGGGCCAGAATTGGGAGTTGAACAGATCCGATGTGGTTAGAACACTTGACTGAAGTGAAATCATCTTCATTTCTATTTGGTATAACTTCACGTAAGTCCTACACAGAAAGCCCTACACAGAAAAATGAAGAGAACTTACCTAGCATCTACTGAGCTGGGTATCTCTTGTCTTCAATAAAAAAGGAAATAATATCAGTTCTTGGTGATCTGTTGCTAACTCTCTCGATCCTAAAAGGCTCTCCCATGGAAGTTGCATAGCATTTTATGACTTAGTTAAATGAAGAAAATGTTTAAAATTATTTAATCAATGCCGCCACTGAAGGAAGCGAAAGGGCACACCGTGAATTGCTATTGTTTCCTGGTATGCCTCGCACGCACTGACATGTTTTTAAACCAAATAAACTCAGCTTTGCCATTTTAACATTTTGAAGGTGCTGGTACCAAAGTAAAACACAATACCCCAATTTTAGTTTACATTTTATCAATCTTAGCGTAAAATAATAGGATATTAACAGCGCGTTTTCATAGCCCTTAAAGCACGTGCACTTACAGTCAAACTTCACTTCTTTAGCGTTGGTTTCATAGGGTTAACATTAGAGCGTTAAGGACGGTGCGTTAACATTAGAGCGTTAGGGTTGGTGCGTTAAGGACGGTGCGTTAAGGTTGATGAAAACGAGCTGTTAGTTTGAGATGATCGTTATCCCAGTCTGTAGCGCACTGTACATATGTTGTGCATCGCTTGTTCTTGAGCCGAATGTTTAACTCTCTAGGCGCCTGAGAGTTACTTGAAATGATAAGTAGAGTTTACTGCTTATGTGATACACTTATTGTGCAATATATTGTGCATTTCTATTACTAATACACGGACATTTGGGAGATTTCTTTCAAGTTCTAACAAATACGTGTAAACATATTATTTGTACAGCGAGGAAAGATCAAGTACTAACAAATACGTGTAAACATATTATTTGTACAGCGAGGAAAGATCAACAGACCTTTTAATAAGAAACAATTATTAAGCAAGTAGTGAACTGTGTAACTGACATTTCTTGATTGTTAGAATGCGAAGTTTATTTGAACCTAAATGTAATTCAGTTACTATCCAATATAACTGTTCGCCAACAATCGAATGTAAAAAGATTACCCCAGTACAACAAACCCATGGAACGGCAGTTTACTTTGTTCTGAGGAACAGTAGGTACAAAGTGTGTCTTATAAGAACGCGCGATTTTACAGCTAAAATTGTGTGATGGTGTGCTGAACTGCAATAGTAAAGCATAGAAGTTTTCTTCCGCCTACAAATGACGGGCAATAGATATAAGCTAAAGTTCGTTCCCTCTTGAAATGATAAACACATTTCCAAAAAGGGACATTTAGTCATTTAGATACTTGTATTTTGTATTACCATTTGTATGAGTTCAGTCCTTTAACTGGTTCTGTAGCAACTACTGTTCCCAACATCATGACTTAAAAATAAATTGATGAATGTTGCCTTTAGTAGAAAATAATGGCAGTTGTGAAAGTAAAACGTACATCTGGTTATAGGTGCTATTCGTGTTTTCATACTTTGTCCTGATTATGTGATTTCCTAATCACAAAGTGGCCTTTACGAGGTCCTGTTCATGTAACAGTTACTTGTACATAAGTGTCTGTATGAAACAAGTTTTAAGTAGCATCAGGGGGAGAAAGGTCCATTTATGCATTGGTGCTCAATTAGCATCCATGCACATACACGAATTTTTCGTTTCTATCCACCCTTAAACTTCAGTGAAACCATGAAGTTAGTCTTGTAAAATTTTGTTTGGAATAAGCCGCCAATACCTCAAAAAGTATAATGTGTCAGTTATTTGTAGAATAAATTTATGTAGGTAAAAAAATTGTTTTTGTTCGACCGGGCAATAATTTAAGACTCCTCAGATAATGAAATTACTATCAAAAGTTTAAGGCCCCTCCACCCTTGGCTCAGCTCAGCATGAAATTCAATTGTTGTGGGGCGCTAAACGTTTGACAGTAATTTCGTGATCTGGTACGTTTCTATGCATGAAGGACGTTTCTGCCCGTTAGTATCTTGTACAGTATCAAGTATAGTTCTCTTGCCAATGTAAAAGTGCATTCCCACCACACAGCCTTGTATATTAGAGAACTCTACTTTTGTAAATGAATAAAAGAGTCTGTGCCTGTATTTTTATATCTGTAACTAAATTGTCGTCTGGTAATTTATTTTAAACAATTATGTATGACACCAGTGAAGGAGAAATGTCAAAAGCAAGCCGTAAACTTTGTGCCAGTGAACGATGAAGCGAGGGTAGCGATTGTCCTTTAGACTGCCGATTTAGGGTGCTGGCACTGTCTGTTTGATCGAACAGGACTGGGTTCGATTCCGAAAATTAGTCTGTGTGAAACAGTCCATGGTCACATGTTAACCAACAAGTGGAGCAATTTCAGATGGACACACTTCAGCTACTGAAATTTCTATCAGTTATGTAACAATAGCATAACAAAAGCACCGCGTGAAATTTTTTCGCTCTGTGTTTTGTTCTGGATGTTTGCAAATTGAATTTCAGGAGCTTTTACCAGACTTATTGTCAAATAGAACTAAGAACTTAAAGTTAAAATAACGTAATGTGTATTTTGTTATTGCTCTAGTATCGAAGTATCGTCTACACCTTTGATCCTTCTTTGTTTACTAAGACAAAGTTTACTGTAAGCGAGAGATAAAAACTGTGTCAGTGAGCGAGAAAAAAGGTCTACATGGCAAGTTATATTGCTTCAAATTAGAGTGGTCGGGCCTATTCGGAATAATCGATCAGAAAAGTTGAAACGCTAGTCGACAAATTACATTACTCGACTAGTCGACGATTGAATTTTACTAGTTGGGACAACTCTGCTTCAAATGTTAAAGGTTGATAATAAGTGTTGAATCACAAAATACTCTAGTTTAGTGTGCTTCATGGATTAATGCGTAATTACAAATAATTACTAGTTAAGTGTATGTAAAAGAGATTTATTGCTTTTATTAATTTAATTCACAATTATTCGCCTAATATTAATGTAACATTAAGATCTAATCGATTTTTAGTGAGCTCTGTTGCTTTTTTTTTACTAAACAATGATGCTTTCAATTTGTAAATTATTTTAAGCCTACTGTAAAATTAAATATCAATAAGTGTATAATAACTGGCATTGTTAATTTTTTCAGAATAAAACATAATGTTATGTTACTGTAGATAAAAAGCACTTTCATGCGCAAATAAATATTTATAAACAAATGGTAAGTTAGTTTGTTTTATAGTATTAAGCTGAACACATGTCTTAAAGTTAAAAAAAATATTGACCTAACTGGTCCGTGTATGAAGCGGCCAAAACGTTTTCAAGCTTATTTTTTGAACTGAAAATGGAAAAACAAGGATTTGATCACCTGTTTCATCATTTTCCTGTTTTTTACATAACTTCTAAATGATGCAAAATGGTAAACAGAGATTACATAACTTGTTTCATCATTTTTCAGTTTACATCAATTCCATGGAACTAAAAATGAATCAAGTCTTCATTTTCCAGTTTTGTATGAGTATTTATTCATTTCAAGACATGAAATGTATCAATAAAACTTGTAAGCATAAAACTGAAAACATTTTGAAATTCATGATCAATCTCTGATTTGTGTTTTGTGTCATTTCAAAGTTAGAAAAAAGGAAAAACAAGGAAATGGGTGGTCGATTCTTCATTTTTTGGTTTAAAAATTATAACTTGAAAACGTTTTTGGCCACTTCATACACTGACCCTACATGTCTGAGAACCAGCAGGTATTATTCAATAATAGCTCCATTGTCCACATTCGCCTGTGTGAGCTTAACTGCCCATTTCGAAGACAAGACGCAAAAAGTGTCCTTGGATTTATTGTAGTGGGAATCTGATGTAGTATTTTCGGTGTGGAATAAAAGATTTAAAACGCCTTCATAGCTTTATTTAGGTCCATTTCCAAAAATTCAAATGGCATTGTTCAATGCCCATTGACCAGTTGGAACTTACTTAACGAACAGCAAGCTGAGACCAGAACTGTCAAACATATCGTTTTGGCTACACATTCATTCAGTCCATATGTGTTGTGTAAAGGATAGTAATTCGATGGACAGCAGCCAATTCAAGTTAAGCTGTTACAAGTTTGTCAGATAAAGATCGTACTCGCCACTAAGGCTCACTTAACTAAAAGTGGATTAAAATCTTTTGCATTGATATTCGGTGTTTAAATCCATCCCAATGTGACTTAAAACTCAAAAACACTGTGTATGAATACAGTTACTTATCACGCAATTACAGCCAGGTACCTACAAATAAAGTGGTCAAAGGTGAACATTTTACGCTAACATGAGCAAGACTTTTTATATCATATGATTGATATGAAGGCATAAAATTCTACTTTTCATAAAAAGGAATAATAACCATGATCATGACATATTAACGGAAGTGTATGATGCTATCTAGAAATTTCCGACGTTAAATGGCATTTATGTGTGAACTAGCAACGAACTACAGTTTGCTTTGCTTACAACAGTTCACTGCCCAGTGCTGTCCGCAGCATTTAACTCTGTGCTGTGACAATTCAAATTGTACATTTTAAGCACAAGTAAGGATACCCTTTCTGGAATAGCATGAATAAAAAATTAAGGTAAGTTGCGTTTTCAACAGAAGAAGCATATATTTTGAGCATGGTACCCTCAAGTATTGCTTGAGATAAGGTTAAAAGCGATGTTTTCCAGACATTCAAGGTATGTATCACCAAATATTTATTATCAAACCAAATAGCACGCAAAATTACTTTGAGGACCATTTGTTGAATTATTGATGCATTTCTCTTCAATTAAATACTGTTCTTATTGTTACACAGCAAAATGATTATAACCCATAAGTTGGTAAATTGCATTGTTTTAAATCAATATCAACGAAGCAACCATTACATTGACATTCACAGAAATTTTTTGAAAAGAAAATTGAAGTAGTCAGTTATATTTTCACATCGTAAAATTTGAGACTGAGAAACAGCTCAAGTATGACCACTGACTTTCACTCCACTTGGCCAGTTCCCTTTCTAGGCTCTACTGTATCAGATTTTCGTGACATGATTTTACAATTTATGCAAGAATATACGGATATTTTCATCATCACAACCCATCATCCGATTTGGCTACATTATAACAGTGAAATTGAAATGTCACAAGGTCTAGAAATAGGATCAAAACCTGACGTTACATTTTTGGGGTATAATCAATGTACAAATCACGTTGGCACATTTTTTTGCTCCTAATTAATGCAAATTCACGAGGGCTATTTCCGACGGTTGCAAAATAAACTGAAAGTTACTTTACAAATTTACTAATTGATTTGAATACAGAATTTACAGACTGTTGCTGAGATTGTCACAAGGTCAATGCATACATCACTGATTGACACTGTGAAAGATACTGTTAAAGTGTGTACAGTTTGTAGTGACATGTTTCTTCTCTATGAACTATTGTCATTTTCTTATCCTTGTACATGAAAGGTGGCAAATTGTCTTTAAAAGAAGGTAATTGTCATCTTGTATCAAAAGCTTCCAGTGTTAAGTGCTTCATAATGCAAAGCTTCGCCAATTACCTTGTCTGTCAATGGGAGGAAAAAAGTAAAAGGTTTCTTTCTTGACATTCTAGATGAGATTTTAAAGATGACAGGACTTGTATATAACCATGATGGATGCCCCAGAGATTCAGTGATTAGAAGCTCAGATTTTTATTGATATAAACTACCAAGTTCTCACTTTACCATACTCCATGGCTTTTAAGGAAATAATTTACACTAGAATGGAATAATGTTTACATTCCATTACCACTAATGGTGATCATTTTACAAACTTGCACTGAAACTTGATTTTTACTGATAATTATCAAGATAAACAGTGAAATCGTTTATGGTGATAACCTACTCACTTCATGACTGCAAAGCTTTATTTGATCACATCATCTCACGTTGTAAACAGTAAAACTTTCTGTTACAGTAAACTACCGAGAACGAGACATTATACCGCTTAATGTACGTGGCTTTAGCCGAGTGCATTAAGTATCTAATGTCGAGTTTAAGGTAGTTAACTGACTTAATATATCAATTTAAAGATCTACTATTGTTTGAAGCGATTTGTTATGATTGGAAGCACTGATCCAAGACCTATGAACAAAGATTTTGAGTGAAAACAGCATGCATGATGCGTATTGTTAAATTAATGCATATATTTTGTTTACCAACAGTGCATTGTGTAAAATAATTGACTTGGAAAGAAAAGAAATTGACCGATAAATATATTAACCACGTCTGCGACACGGCTGAAACATCCTTCAGTTTCCAATGACAATAGTGGTTCATTCTAACAAAGGCACAGTGCTTATTTCTATTGTTCCCAAGTGAAGAACGTCATTTTGTACTAACTATTTCGGGTCTGAAATTTAACGTAAAATGTTCGACAGATAATAAGAAACCTCGTGTAATTCAATACCCAAAAAATGTCAAACAATAATTTCTGTTAAAAATTCACTAATTTCACTAATTAACATTCTTTATACAAGGAATTCTGTACAGTACCAAATGTGTATTTAGAAAACGTCTCACAGCATTTCTTTTGATGTCCAGGAGGTTGTAATTGTATATCAATTATTCAATGCAAGGTGATAATTATTGAGATAGAATCGGTGACAAGACTGTAATTACAAGACCATTTAAGTTAACAATTCATAGTCTTTTTTGTATGTATAATGGGGCTGCTAATTATACATGCTAAGTGGTAATTTATCAACTCCTTTTGGTACCATAGCAATTTCTACTGCAACTGTATATCACCCAATACAATAGCTACTCAAACCATAGTGCACAATAAATACTGATGCGAGAGCTGAAACAGAAATTCCATTTTTGCAGTCATACTAACTGTCCGTTTCGGAATTTGCTGTGATATTAAGGGTGAAGACGACCCAAATGAAGCGATCTGTTCGGGTTTAAACATAGCCTTTCTGGTATGTATTTTTCCATGTATTTGATAAATTTTGTTAAATGTACCGTTTCAGAAGGACTTGACAGTCCCAGGTTTGCTTCTTCATTACACTTCAATCGGAACATGTCTTACACTTAAATTTCACCCCGTACAATGAGATCTCTTGGGGATTCGTTTCTTATCGGAGAAGCCAATAGGATTTTAATACATTATTGACTATTAACAACTTTTATTGTGATTTCTTATGCTGAAAACATGCCCGGAGTTAGTTCCAGGGTTCCTACAATCTCTCCACGATGAAATTCCCTGACTTTTCCCTGATTTTTCCAGTATTTTCAAGCCTTTTTCCAGACA
>JBCAUI010516767.1:0-12149 GCA_038406195.1 Haplosyllis anthogorgicola | reverse complement strand
TACCCATGACAATATAATCAACTATAACCAATGGTAAAACACTGATTAACGCGAAATGGGTATTTTTACCACTACACCTGAGACATTAACTCAAATGTTTCTAAATTATTTAACGTTATATGATCTTACTTTGTAACGATGTTACCCCTGATGAAATATTGGGTAACATTTAAGTGGAGTTGGTGCATGTAGCTTGAGCTCACTTACAATAGAGTTTAGCATTTTATATCCGCCATTACTTTCAGCCGGTGAAAATTTTACTTAGAATATAAATAGTACAAAAAATATTGCAAACCAACTTCGGTAAGGACGTACGCTTGCACGAAAGTGAATGAGAGTCAATGAGCGAAGCTACAAAAATTCAGGTGTCAAACTGACATTTAATCCTTACACTGAACTGCCTACACCAAAGGAAACCGTTTGTTTTGGGTAAAACGGGCTAAACTTATGACAAGCTTTGAATTTATTACCTTTCTTACAGCACTTCACTACTAATGTGGCATTTCGACTAATGGCACTGACAAAACTGAGTCTTGGGGAAATGAGTCGTAGCTTTCTACGGCAACAGCTCATCCTCAGAAGGGAAATTACTGAAGTGGATCTACAGAAGGCTATTCTCCATTAGGTTGCAGGCACGATGAGCAAACACCACTCTAAACCAATGTCTCCAAAAGCTATACCACCGAGACATATTCAGTCTCACAGGCAATTAACTCACTGATATCTTCAACATTACCATTTACAGATTTGGGATCCACAAACTAACGGCATCAGGCTACAAGTTGTAAGCATGCGATTCCATGTTTGATCGCATTTTGAAACAATTGGCTCCCTCATGATGAACAGAATCCGATTCTCTGGGCTTTCATGATTGTGTATATTCTGGGGATAAAACAGTAACCTATCATTCTGCCATACATCTTGCAAGCAATATCGTAAATGTCACCATGCCAGGCATGAAGTAGAAAGCACTTGGGGAAACTTTTAAAAAAGGAAGCAAAGGTTTCTTATGCAAAAGAAACTAAAGTAATCTCCAAAGTGAAGAACAAAGCTGTAAATAATAAAAGCCCACTGAGTAGTATAAAATTTACTGTAATAGATTTGCCAACGACATTTTCCTAGCTTTCTTGGTCTCAATAATATTCGTACTCATTGCATACAGAACCAAAAGTAGGTTCAATAACTTTGACGTTCAAATAATTTAATATTGTTAGTTGGATGGCGATAACCGTGATCCATTTCATTTTCTTTCGTATAAATATAGGCTGATAATATTCTGTTCTGTCGAAAACACTTTCATTGAGTCCGAGAATATGAATTTACTACATGTTCTATAGTCGATAAATCAACTGTCTTCACCCAAATTCCCAGTTTTTGTAACCACACGTATTACATGTTACATAATGGCCTGAGTAAGCTCCATACAGATTACCTCCTGAAACTTCAATTTGTGACATCCATGTGTTACGGATGGCGAAGAATGTCATTACATAAACTTAGTTGACAAATTAAGACTTCAAAAATTGAATACAGCAGACGTTTCATTGGAAGATATTCTTGGCAGATATCCTGCTTTCTCTCTCTGCCCTACTTGTGTCCCTACTTGTGTACAGCGTTGCGCATACAAAAGCGAAGCGTTTATTGGCAACAGGTCAACCATAACATATGTGAAATGATCAAATTTTATAAGGACTGTTGACAAACACTGTGAAGAATCTGTGTAAACACAAAACATCGGTGCCCAATAACATTTCCATACTACTGAACCAAACATTCCTTCAATATAAATAAGTGTACGGGCGCCTAGCGTAACATACTATATATGTCTATGTGTCGGTGTACACTGTACTGTCATTGTTGCTTGGAAATGGAAGGAAATTGCACTAAATTACTCCCGACCTGCATTTTTGGTGACCGATGCAAGGACTTCAAATGGTCATATTGAGTTACCTACAGGACTGATACATGAGAAAAGAAGCTTATTTATTTTAGTAGTACTTCGCTTTAGGATACGTTGTACATTTCCTCGCTGTACTTTTGCGAGTACACTGATACACCACAAGGATATACCACTGATATCCAAGAGACCACAACGAAAATATCCTCATCCTGCTTTATCCCTGGTACAAAATGTCCAAGCAAAGATACACACCAGGCAAATATCTTTTGCCTACACACATTTGTAAGAATTTGGTGTAATCAAATGATAGGAAAAGTCTAAAACCCAAATCTTGTTTAAAGTTGCATCCCTGCACTGACACTAATTCGCCAAGGTATTGCCCTTCAATCAATGCCAATTCACATCCAATTCTGTCTGCCATGATCACTGTATAAGGCCACAAGGAATGTGGGTCTTGGGATCAATTGCATGCACTGCCTGTAAGCTAATTCATTTACGTACGACTAATTGCTGATGCATGCCTTAGCCAGACTCGTCACTTATTGGCATGCTTCAGACTGTTTGTTGGTTATGTTTGAAGCTGATATGAATACTGAATGATTCGAGCAGAGGTTTAAACAGTGTTTTAACATAAGTTTCCGCCTTGAGTGTGTGCACTCTGCCCCAGGCCCAATTCAGTGTACGAAACCAAGTCACTTCTCAGTTCAACAGATCAAGGCTAAAGTAATAATAGCATCTAACAAGCAAAAGAAATCGTGATCGATATGATTTGTTATTTCATTCATAAATAATATTGACGTGTTTGTACGAATCATTTTTGCGCTATGAAAGAGTATTTCAGTCATGCCATTCTTTAAATTACGATCAATGGGCATGCAACGCAATGACCCAGAAACTACCTGGCTTGTGTTGCGCACAAGACAAGCAATCAACATAATTTACTAGTTACTCAATACCGGTACACAACACATTGGACAGTTTTGGCTTGTGTTCTCTTTTGGAAGTCAGTCCACAGCAAATAAATATCCAAACGCAGACGCGACATCTTGAACTTAGATCCATTTATGACAAGAGTGGTAACGGAATTTCGTAATTTACATCAACACCATTGACCTGTTCGCTTGTACCACTGCACCACAGCGATGTGGCTCAAAGGATGACAGTATTTTGGAACGATTTGACAAATGGATAAAATAATTGCTAAATTTCTATGCACTATGGGCTGATACGTGGGTTCAGTAGGCTGCTTTCTGGCATCCATGATAACTGCATTCCTGTGGACATAAATTCATGGTCCATTTACATGATTACCAATTGAATTTTACTATAACCTGCTTTAAAAGTGAGCTAAAAGCGTTCCATTATGAATAATAGATTTGCCCATTCACCAATGGGTAGTACTCCCGTAATATTAGCCCATTAACGTATTGCACCCTGAATGATCGGTATATTTTTCTCAGTATAAATTAGTTAAGGATAGTTGTATCCTAAGATGATGATGGCCGACGATCAGTTTACATCATAACGAAAGGGTCGTTTTCTACTCAGTAAATGTAATTGGTGTCATTACAGACACTCCAAACAGAATATCCATTAACTGTTCACACAATTACAAGTCTCCAAGGGACTGAGAAGGAGGCAGCTGAAAATACCCGACATCTAGAAAAAGGTTGGCAGGTAGACAACAATGTCAACATCATGTCAATACTGTGTTCTGTTTTCCACCAGGCGAAAGCAATCAATGAATGTATTTGATCCGAGTGAACAATTTTACCTTGTCAACTTTGATCAGCTGTATATGGTTCTATTGCCAACGATCGCAGCTCCAAACGTCACAGCACCATACATAGCTAAATCACTGTGAAATTAACCCACTACGATAGAGGTGTCAAAATGACAGCTATGGTCACAAGATAAAAAGTGGTAACTGGGATATACAAATCACAATACATGTATTGTCACGCAAATAAGATAAAAGAAAAAGTACATAATATCTTCCGCTTTTACTTGCTACCAAAAAGAACTCCTATTTATGTATATTAAAATTACATGCATTAACTACTTAATACTCTACGTTAAAATTTTTTACTGCTGAAAGTGTAAAAGTGTAGGAGTAGTATTTGAATGCACTTGGGATATTTCTGATGCACTCGTAATATTGATGAATGTAAAAATATTTCAATCAACATGATTAACATAAATTGATCTGTTATCCCTGGATCTGGTGTTACAAAGAATGATAGACAGTTCAATCAAACTGTTCTTTGAGCCTTAATTCCTACCTAAATTACATTTAAAATTCCAGATTTCATTTTAGTTAATTTAACCTGAGGTAGCAATTCCAACAAAGACGTCTAATTTACAAAGGAAACAAAAATGCACATTTATGTAGCTCCGTTAATCATATTTACAAACAACTGTCAACATGGTAAATGCATGCTCATAAATGCATTGCCAACATATGTGCATCTTCATACGATCCATAACTGAGTCATGTCGTTTATATTTATCACTGCGGTCTGCATTTATATTTAACCAGTTCATGATCCCACAATTATTAGCACATTTCTAATTCACGCGCGTGCACTTTTTACGTAAATTCTTTAATGCATTGGAGCACAAAATTAAGTCCTTATACATGAGACGTGGCCTTGCAAATTCACTGGCCAAATATTTCCACATTTTATTGCATTTGTTGTCTTATATGCTTGGCAATGTCTTAATAGTATCACATGCGGATATTGAGATTTCCACCCATTTCAAGCCAAAAATAGCTAATTCAAATACATATGTATGGAGGTTTAAATGAAACGAGCAGAGGCGTTCTTTACTTCGTTCATTACAAACTGAGTCACAGTGAGAGCATGTGCTGTGAAGCTTATCTATGGTGACCCTCAGACTAGGCCGCATAGAACCAATGTCGTGACAATACCCTTAAACTGCTTAACCGTGTACCAGCTACCAAGAGACCCGTTTAATTCACCATGCGACACAGGTAGATCGAAGTACATCTCTACTTTCCTTTCAGAATACACGAAGCTAAACATCACGTGGACTGACGTATACTTAACATTAGACCTACTTTCTCTATTACTCCACAAAAGTACTACATTTTGAAGGCTTATCCACTGAATGGCATAGCACCTACATTTCAATGCTTAGACCACTGAATTTAAGTTATTAGGAAAGAACCAGTGTATGAAAGAGACAGTATATGAACCTTCTCCAAAAGTTGGATGCCGTCGTGATCCATAGGTTTAATTATGAAAACTAGTATTAATTAAAAATGAAATCAGTTTTAGTTACATGTGAACTTGTAAAGTTTTCATAACGATTGATATAAAAGATTACCTTCTTCGATGTCATTCCTAGCTGCAGCTTCCAAAAGCATCACATTACTTATAAAATGAACTTTGGTAACTCTCTGAGTTTTGTTACTGTTCTTCTTGTTTTTCATATTATTCTTGTCCTTCTTCTGTTTCTTGTGCTGTTCTTTATCCAACTGTTTCTCATACTGTGAAAACCTTTTAAGCTGTTGATTTCTTCTTTTCTTGGCATGTTTCAGTCGTTCCTGAGTAGACATTTTTTCGACGAGCGGAAGCTCCGCCAAAAGCTCAGCATGTTCCGTCATTGTGACGTTGTATTACCTCTGCCTCTAAGTAATTCCTTTTGAAAACTAATGCGCTAAAACAACCAATCCAGTATTGGTATTGAAAAGATCATTTACATTTATCTCATGTTATCCATTTTGTTGGTCCTCAAGAGCGTGTACACAAGGTGCCAGCGACGCAATGGAAACGAGATCCGAAAGCCACAAATGGAGCAGAAATTCTGGTGGTATTTTAAGATGTTCCTTTCCTAATTACCGCCTACAACATGCGTGTCTGCAGGAAGAAAACAAAATGTTTAAGAAAATATACGTGCTACACATGGGCGTGTTTCTGTCACGCTAAGACTGCGGAGAGAAACTGAAACTTACAAAACTTTTAACGCCAGTCAAATCAAGTTCTTCTGGAAACTTTACTTGTCTACATGATATAGATCTATGAGTACCTACCAGCAGTACACTGAAAAATTTCCCAGAATATTGTATCTTAAACAGAAAATCTTGCGTTGACTTTTGCTTTGTCAAGCTCGTAATATCAAGATATTGACACTGAAAATCCAAACTTCGTGCATGTCTGGCCTTCTTCTTAACTAAAATACCTCTCAACTCGGCTGGAGATTATTCACGGCTTTTACTAAATACGATACGCATGGTAAGGATTTCGGTTTTTTGCACAAACTATCATGGTTAAAGAAATGCTACAGTCCGTTGAAAAAGACTACCTGTAAAGGTGTTCATTCATGCGTTTTCTGGACTATTTCCAAACACACAAAAACAAAGACTCCACGTTGTACACCATGCTATTCCACTCTTGAGTTATTATACACAGTTAGCATATGAATACTTTCCACGACAAAAGCGATCCAAGCACAATTGAAAACGGGGGAGGGGATATTTAGAAGATCCACACCCTTCCCTGCGACGTAGCCTTGACAGGTGTCCACCACTCAAAATCGTTTTCAACTTGTACTTTTGCTTCCCGTTTCCCACTCTATTTACCGCTTGCTTAAGACAATAACTAATACATTATATATACTAGGTTGTCTACAGATCATAGATCTTCACTCTTACCTGTCTTTTCGTGAAAATCACTTCCTATAAAAGGCATTTAATGAACTTTTAATGACAAGAAGTTTTGTAACCCACTTCAAATAGACAGATGTGGCTTCCTGTAACGCTGTAAGTAACGATAGATGTCGCACTCTACACATAATCCCACGTGAAGGGCACCTGGTATGTAGTTCGGGAAACTTCGAAACAAAAATAAAAACAATATTATACACAACAATAATTTTGTTTCGTCATTTAAATTTATTTTAATATGTACTGTTAAAGCACATTTTTTGTTTATTTTTTTTATCTTACTTTTGTACAGGGCCACTCGTGGTCTACCTTTTGCTTCAGACTCAGGTTACTCTGCCCATGGGGTTTCAAAGCCAGGAAAGGAAAATGTCAATGTTTGTATGATAGTTTTATCACAATCTAGAAAAACAGTGACTTTTCACACTTGTTAATTTTCGTTCAACTTCATGAGCCGAAAAAGCTCATTATACCCGAAAAAGCTCAAGTGCGGTCAACGAGTAGGAGGCATTTATAACAATGTCGCACAGCCTAATTTAGCAATTGGGAATTTAAAGTGAAGTAGAGAATAAATTAAAATGATACCAAGTGGCCAACCAAGTGGATGAAACAAAAACAATCAAATAATTGTAAAGTGTTTTATTTTACGTTTTCAATTCCTACACAAATAAAGGAGGCACTAAAAATATGACACTGTTATAATCACAGATGAAAAAACACCAACACATAAAATTTGCAGTAATTGTAGGAAACTGGTAAAAAAGTATGTTGTTATTCCAAATTTTCTCATCAAAATGAAGTGAAGCATTATAAAAAACAAAAAAAACTTGATGATATCGGCTTAGATGCGTATGTGGTCATTGCACTAAATTTATCTATGATTTGCTCAGCTGTTCGATAGGCCTAACGATAACTTTAACGGTGATACATTTTTTATGAAGAATACAGCAGTGTAACTAGTGCTTCTGTGATGATATAATAAGAGATTAAAATGACAAAAGTGGTCGAATGTATTAATTAAAACATCAATCCGTATATAATAACCACGAGGCGAAAGATATTTTACTTCCAGATTAGATTTGCTAAAAAATTTCAAGGTCCAATGTTGTAGCAGGATGTACATTATTTTCCTGTTATCTTTCATCCGAAGTTCCATTTAAATTTTCTGAAATCTCAAAATTTAAAGACAAGTAATATAATCCAAGAAGTGAAGATCTTCACTTAAATGTAATTGGCAAGTGTGCGTGTATAATATTATAAACGAATAGCGCCAATTTAATGCTGCACCTTTTCTGATGTGCATAATACAACGGCAAAACATTCTTATTATTGTTATGTAATGTGTTAAAATATATATACACTAACAAAATATATATACACTAACAATCATTTCCGGCAATCCACGGATGTGGAGCTTGTTCGTATTTCAGAGTGAATGTTTTTCTCTCGTGCATTTCTGGGTGAAGTGCCAATATCTTCTCAACCGTGTCTTTCTCCAGAACGCAAAAAACATGCAGTGATCTGAGTTTTGTACACTCTGTGGCCATACGTATCAGTGCTTCGTTAAATTCGGGTGAATTGCGAGACATGGGAGTATTTATGACGACTTTCTCAAGAGATTTCTTGTAGTAACTTGTTGCTGTTCGTATCTCTTCATAGATGTATGTAAATGTTTCTAATCTCAATTCCCTAACAGGAACCTCCGGTTTCATTACCTCGGAGACTTTGTGCAGCGGACAAGTGTGGTCGAAACTCATAGTAACTCTGAAATCAGGAAGCTTGTTGGTTACAGCTTTCCAGACATCTCCTTCGATATCTTTCATATATTTTTCTTCCCTTCGACAAATGACTCCAAGGTGTTCAAGGGGGCTTCTGTCATTCTCGGTCAGAGCCAATAAAATGTCTTCTGAGATACTGCAATTGTACACTCGGAGTTCCTTTAGTTTCCTGCATCTTTGCACCAATCTGAGTATGCATGTGGGTGACACTTTGCATACGAGCACCTGGTTCTGTATGTTCAGTCTTTCAAGGTGAGGATTATTTTCAGAGAGGATGTTGAATAGCTCATCGTCGTATGATACCTTTAGACGCCTCAGATCAATTTCGGTTAAGTAATTGATCATTTTGCATTCTTCTTGTGGTGGACCAAAAAGTAATTTCAGGACTTCTACGAATTCTTTACCAGCGTAGAAAAAAGGATTTTCGCCTGTAAAGGCAATGGTGAGCTTTTGTAATCTTCTTTCTTCAAGTTCCGTCAGTTTCTTTAGAACGGTACAAGCATTTTCTCTATTTGTCTGTTCACCTTGGTCAAGTTCAAGATAAATTCTCTTTAAGTATCGACCGTTGCTATCAAGGCATCTAATCAATCTTTCTTGCATTGGATTGTTATGGAAGTAAAAGTCAAATGATGTCCAAAGATATGGGGACGACAATATTTCACTCCATGCTTTGCAGCTGAGAGCAGCTTTGGACTGGTCATTTCGATTCAGGTAAGAAAATATGCTGACCAAAATGTGATGAGGTAGATTACTCCATTCCCTTTGCTCAATCATAGTTCGAGTGCTTCCTAAAATAAGAAGTGGTTGGAAATAATAGTATTGTTACAATTAACATCAACCTGTAGTACATTATCAAGCACTGCCATAATTAACAGTCCTGCATGAAGAAACTACTGAACATTTTGAACCTTAGCCTAGTGCTTACTTTGGATTCACTTGTTACTTATATAAGATATTTGTGTCTTTACCTGATAATCCAGGACTTTCTTTGAAAGTGGATTCCATAATTCTGTATTAATGAGCTTTGTGAGAGTAATTATCAACATACACTTACTGTATTAGTCCTCCTTTGAGTACACATGAAATAGTTCACTCTCTTACAGATGCTATATCGCCTTAATGTATTCAAAATAAATTACTGAAGTTTTAATTAATCATTGATACTGTAGTGGCGAACAGGTATGTATGAAAATGTGTGTGCACTGTGTTTCTGTCTGACATAAATGAAGACTCCGTAGTTTATTAGTCGACTGGCAAGCTTCGTCTTCCTCCTTAAATAACTTCAATTTAAGATGAAACAGCACTGTTTTGCTCCAGATAAGCTTTTATGCCCTTATTAAAACCTAGTCGTGGCTTTTCTTGACCATATATGGTTATTTTTGGCAATTGTTGGACCGTGTTTTGATGATGACACACAACTGCTCTAAATATTGTCCTTGACCCTATGTGCACGAAGAGGATCTAAAATCGCTGTCCTTTGAGCAGACCGCAACCTCATCACATAAAGCTGTAAAACAGCTTCTATTCAGCTAATAATGAAGGATTTAAACTGTCTCAAATAATTAAGAGACGTCCGAGGCAGTTGTCATAAAGATTTAGACCTCTTGCAGATTTGAGCAAGTTAGGACTTCTCCTTTCCAATTGTTGAAGAATATGAATTTTAGTTTACAAAAAAAAACGTAGTTGTATTAGACTTTAAATAAATTAAAATATATGATATGAAAAAGTGAAAAACAAATAAACAACAACAAAAAAAAACCCCGTGTAACGAGATAGTTTCTTCATACGTATTTTTTAAATACTTATTTTGGATTGAAATTAAAACTTGTATTATGCATACATTTATGAGACTTTTATCAGCAAACTTTATGTCATTGTACTCCATGGAGTTTAGGTAAAATCACAATTATGATAAATTATTGATGATTTAGTTAAAATCATGCACAAAGACTTCTGTGCTTTCCATATCCTCTTCTAATCCTGGATAAATATTCTCAACATTATCAACACCTCGATAATTTGCAGGTACTCTATCACCCCTGATCGGAGGCCAAATTCTATTTCCTTCGCTGTCAAATCTTTCCCTGTTGTCGGAACGTCCGCCATCCGTGCGGTCTCTGTTTGGAGTACGAGGTGTCGGTCTTCCTGGCCCTGTCTGAACCTTAACATCACAAAGTTTTATCCATTCTTCTCGACTTCGCTGGTCCTCCTGCATGAAAAATAAGTTTTCAGTACACAGAAATCGTATCATTTTGGAAACAAAGAGAACAAAGGAGAGAACGAAAGAATTTCATGCTGTGCTTTTAATGGATTATTGTTAAACTTCTTACGCGAATTCCGTGTACTGTTCCATTGTACAGTAAGAATTTCTATTGTTCTCTATTTGAATAATAAAACCTGCTCCGAGCCAAGAAATTAGACGCCACATGGCTTGCTTTGTAACTTCTTTTTTTTTTCAAGAAAATTGAATAGTTTAGTGGTACAATTAGTTTGTTATTATTTAAGCCAAATTTTGGTCATTATACTCTGTGTCAAAATCATGAATTATTGCAATACAACTCTTATACATTTCAGAACCAAGTCACGTGCAGCAAGAATGCTATTGTTCCGAAAGGCATCAATTGTTCTCTACAGCAATTCTTATTGCTTGGAATATTCTTCCAGAACGTTTAAATGTGTAGGTTTAAGAATGAAATCTCGTGTTATCCTGTCGTAAAACGTCTCGTTATTCAAATGTGTAATAATTAGTAAATATTTCAGTTATTTCTTTTTACCTGTTCATCTTTGCAGCAGAAGAGTCGGAGGTCGTTTAGGCTAGTATCATCTTTGGGGCCTTGAGGTTCATGCATTTTGACCTATAATTTTTAAAGATTGCTTTCGTTTAAACACCACATAGTCTATATAAGAGTAATTTACCATAACTTGATTGGTCTTACTAAAATATATGTGTTGCTGTCATGCTTCAAATTATTCCAATTGATGTCATCATATAATGAGAAAAATTGTAGACGAAAATGTACCTGAATGCCACAGACAGCACTGCCCATAGGACAACTTTCACTCCAATCTCCCCATTTTCCCCAGGGACCACCCCGTCCTTCCAGTTCATAATGTCTGTACTGATTAAGTAATCGACATTTAAACTTTACATTATTAGTTGCAGTGTCATCTCTTATTCCTCTCGAATTTTCTACTTTCATATTGAAACCCACAAAGAAATAATTTTGTCCATCTGCGTTCAGGCAGTCCACCGGCTCTGCAAACAATAATTGAAAACAAGGAAAATACCGAATTGCGTATTCTTACATGTGCAGAAGGAGACATAGGTACTAGCGCGCACACAAGCACCCACGCACACAAAGCGAATTATGTGAGTAGCATACCTTTCCAAACACCCCATGGTCCTTCCATCGAAATAATATTTCCTTCATAATCATAAGAACGAGGTTTTACGCATTTGAGGGAAACCGCATTCAAACTCGTGTCATCAGATTTGAACCACATAGCATCTTCTAGCTGTTAATATGTATGGTAAATTAAAAGAAAACGTACAGCTGTACAGTCACATACAACAATACGGATGCGTTATTAATTATACCAGTAAAACGTGACATTCATCCATACAAGCATGTATAGTGACAATTTGATAAATTTAAACATTGTGATATAGGAGCAGCTAAATACAAATGTCGAGGTTTGCTCTTAATCGGTGGGGTTAGAGGTTTTCGCAATGAGAGAAACAAATGGTTACTTCTTTGCAACGTTTATTCCAATAGTTTCAATA
>JBCAUI010516756.1:0-12150 GCA_038406195.1 Haplosyllis anthogorgicola | reverse complement strand
ATATCGATATCCCGCTTATATCGATATTTTTTTCCGCGCCAAAAATATCGATATATCCGGGGAGGAGTGTAACTTTTAACAAAAATTTAATGCCAGGGAATATTTGCAATATCACCCTGCAAGCTCTGACATAATGAAACAATGGAAAGTAAACGAAGTTCGCGTTCGAATATCCAGATTACATTTTATTACTTAATGTAGGCAGCAGAGCTCACATAACTTTAATCATCACGACAGAAACAAGAGGTTCATTTCATTTAAATTTGCCAATAAGTTGTGATTTTGATATAAAGTGTCAGAGCGGCACACAGAAATACTAGACTTTTATGAGATTAGGGAGTAGGTTAGATTTGACATCGTGTCGTACATGTTAATTCTGATATTGACTCCCTTTAATAAAGTCAACTTGTGCGTTATTGTCTCTGCTTTGTCTCCCAAAATTATGTGAGAAATAAAACAAAAGGAAAAAGTCAGGACCTTTTAAGGTCCCTTTACACGATAACGGAGAACATAATGGATTTCAGCGAAAATAAATTGGAGAAATTTTGGTGTATTAATATGAAATTAAAATCGTGAGTTGATCATTTACGCAATAAAAGATTCATTTAGCTAATTTATCATTATTCCGTGTTTTGTTCATATTTATTTCTCAAAGCTGCATTTCATCGTACCCATACACAAAGCCATAACGGAATGATAAAAACAATGTATAAATAAACCAGCGATACTTGCAGCTATAAAGATATTAAGAGTATTTAGACGTATCATGAAGTAAAAAGTTTGAGGTAATTTACGTTTTAAATGAAAGGTATTGAAATGTAAAACAGAGACAAGAGTCTGGAGTTAAAAATGCGCCAATGCATGACTCGCACAGAACCGATAGAATCCCAGGGTCACACAGGGAAACAAATGAATATATACTCACTCTAGTTTCAGTGAGATTTAGAGCTGCTGATAGTTCGGCAACGTCTACACTGCTCAAATAATGTGTTCTCTGAAATTTCTGCTCTAGAGTCGCTACTTGGTGCTGAGTGAAAGGTACGCGAGGATTACGACCTAACTTGCGCTTCTTCACACCGTCCTTTTTCTTTATACCTGAAAATATGCAAAGTACATAACAATGCGAATTAGACGTTGCGACGTAAGAATCACGACCTGAAGAAACAGGTGCATGGCTAATGGATAGTTTTAGTGTACTGTCCAACAGATTGATTTTTCATCGTTTAAATATCGTAATAGCGTACAAATATGGTGAAAGGTGTACGTTTCGCTACTAGACAGAAAAATAGGATATCAGATACAGATCAAGAAAACTTATTTTGGGAACATTTTTGATACAAGGAAATTTCACGCCACGCACAAAATATAAAAGCCAGAAAACAGCCTTTGCTTTATTGCTTTAAAAATTATTGGTATTTTCTTCCTCTGCATCAGAAAAAAGTTCCTTCTCCTTAGGGATGTATAATTGAAAACAATTAAAGAAATTACATTTTTTAAAGTCGCAGAAGTAAAAGCACTTCTAAAATTTAGCAAATTTCCCAGCTAAAACGTGAAACGCGTGCACTGTGTGCAGTTCACTTAAGTACACAACCCAAAGTACTGGTGTTCTTTTCATGAACTCGCTGCAAAACACAAAAGATACCGAGCTCTTAAAAGTGCCCAGAATTTTAAATCCCTTGTTGAAAAATTATTTCGCATCCCGTCATTTCCACATGATAAAATGTTCACCGAGCTTACTACAAATATGGGGATGTTCCTAAAAGGTTTAAAATAAATCATTTATAAGCTCAATTACATTATCATTTAACCAGGGTAGCAATTTGAGGTCTCAATTATACTTTCCCCCTAATAACATTTAATTTTGGAGTAATTTCCCAATAAAGTGGCTTTGAAATCTTGTTGACCTCTGCGGGAACATATTGCAATTTGATTATGACAAACCTATATCTGGGCAGACCTCTGGGAAGACAAATAAAACAATTTCTTCAAAAGATATTCATGTGGAAACACAGAGCCCCCATGACTTGCGATGCGGTTGTGGCTACTCAAGCAAAATGTTATCTTTAATGACACTTTACCGCTCGTCATGATATGACTACCAATTGTGGCTAATATCATCAAGTGATGTTTATTTACGCATGCTTCAATTAATGTCGATGAAGTTTTACTCCCAAGTCACCCAGATGCTCAAAGATGATTCTTTTACCCTTGTTCACCAACCATATTGGGAATTCATCGATGTGGAAGCCCCACCACAATGCTAATGACTCTTAAACGGTGTTCGGAGCTTTAGAGTGAAATCCAATATGGCTAATAACACCGAACAGAATGACTGTTGTAAAATGTCTTCTCCATATCGTACATTTCTTAATTAATTTTTAGAAAGATATTTTGTATTCATAGTATTTATAGTAACACGCTTCTGTTTGTTTACTAGTTAATTCTGGGAAGATTTAATTTTATAGCGCAGGAGGATAGGATATCGCATGAGAAACTGTTAAGTGGACTGTAGATATAATTTTATATCTTAGACTTTTTTTTCAGATTCTTCAAGTTCATGATTTCTTTCGCTGTACAGTCGATCGTGTAAACATTAGTTTCGACTGCACATGTAAAACGTTCTGAATCACTTGTTACATAATTACTATTTCTCGCAACTGTAAAGTAAATGATAAAACTTACGTGGCAGCTTCGGAGGCTTGTAGCGAGTGCACTGAAGCCAGGAAAAGCGAGCGCTCGGATCGTCTCCTCCCGCAAGATCCCCTGCAACATTCGCCGAACCAAACACCAGACTTTCTCCCTCATCTCCCTCCTGACCGACTTTCCCGGATTCCGAACCCGGTGTGTTGCAGCGCACCACCTCAATCTCATCAGAAGAAAGTTCATCATCCGACGGGTCTTCTTTGACTCGCGCTTCTTCATTTTTTCCCAGAATTTCGTCAATGGTGAATCTGGTAAATTCTGCGGGCCCTGCTGGCCTGTTTGCAGCTTGAAGCTGCGGCTGCAGGTGTGACTGAGATTTCTGTGACGATTGCACTTGTCCGTTCTGACCTTGATGGTGATGTTCGCCAGTAACATTGTCCTTCTTGACCAGATTTAAACATTCGGCATTGTCTTTTTCCATTTTTGCTCTGAGTGCTGCCATGGACGGTATACTCAAAATAGGAGCGTTGTTGTGACCCGAGGTCGTAGCTATTAAGCCTGGTCCTGTCAAAAAACTTTCTCCCGGTCTCAAAGGAGAAGGATGCGCCAATGGTATTTGGAACAGAGCGGGGTACGGTCCTCTTCCTGGTATGTAAGCTTGATACATACTTTCCGTACGCTATGATCCACTCCAAAACGTCCTCAGTTCTATTATTCTTACACCTAAACGATGGGAATAAATAAACAATTCTTAAAATGTAAAATTAAAGGTTAGAACTTAGCAGTGGAAGCACAATTAATGCACCACTTGAGTAGACTCTAAGTTGTTTAAATATGATCTCATCACGAACTTGTTACAAAGTGCCTTTTAAGGAGATGCAAAGTGATATTGCTCGCCTTGGGTGAAGGAGGCTGGCTGCTGGCGAATAAGGAGCTCTGCCTGGATGATGGGCGGTCAGATGTGGTAGATTCTAAAAGGGACCGTCCCTCAAGGCTCCAACCATATGAAGCTTCACAGAACGAAATTACCTGCGCACCTGAGACACAACTGATTATCAGTACTTTGATAATGTTGTCGTGCCCATCATAAGGCATCATAAGGCACGTGGCTGCCTTTAGATTTTTGATATTTAGGCGAGCGCCTTGTTATTATCGAATTTATGATCGATTCATTGGCATGAACATAAAAGTAAATTCTATTTTCAAACTAAAAATAATGTCCACAAAAGAACAAGTCACTATTCATTTGTCAATCTAACAAAATAGATTATATTTTAGATTAGATAGTTTAGATTTTTATATTTCGAGGAGCGCCTTGTTATTATCGAAATTATGATTGATTCATTGGTGTAAACATTAAAGTAAATTCTCATCTCAAAGTACAAACAATTTCCACCGAAGAATAACAGTGATTGTTCAAATCATTCATCAATTTAACAAGATTTCTGATGCACAAGATAACATTTACACAAAACAAAATAAACCATATGAACGAAGTTAAACAAATGTTAAAATTTGGAAGTCGTTAAATCATCATTTAAGATCAGAATAATTTCGTATTGAATGTTCTAAATGTCATTTATTTTATTTTAACGTCAGATTATCCTGGGAAGTTCATCTTTAATTTTCTAGAAAAAGAACTTTCTGTCATGATCCCGAGCCATCTTTCGAGAAAAGTGTCACTCTTTTACGACATTTTAATAATTGTTACCTGACTAATGGACTGACAATTAAGAACATAAAATCATGACACTATTGTCATCTACATTATAACACTTTTGCCATTCAACTCCCAGATAGCATCAATTAAATCTAATACTACATCTGCAGCAAAGATTTGCCGCCCCTTGATTTTTAATTTTCATTTTGATCAACAAAACAAACAATGCCATAGCGTGATAATGACATGTGCTGGAGAAAGTAGGAATTGATCAAAACCTCCATATTATACAACTAGGACCACAAAATGCATAACACCGTGTCCGTATCAACTTTCCATGAAACGTGGAAATTAAGTCCCTTTAGTAATATTTTGATGAAATTATCAGGGACCCTATTATTAAATCAGCGGGGCGCAGCCAATGCCTTCATGATGAAAACATCAAAGAGCATCTTGTGGACAATTGTTATCTTGTAAACTACCCATTAGATGGAAAATTAGCTGCATAGTGCTGTAGCAAAAATCAGAGTGCAAGCGAGTTGCATGCGGCCCTGGTGCATCTCTGACACCTTTTACATGCTTGAATTACAACATGACCCTGTGTCAGGCATGCACGCCATGAACAGAAACAAATGGGTTTGTTTCATTGACACCGCCCTACCTTCTCATATGGCAGGTAGTATCAAATTTGGTTTTAATTCATCACAATTTTTATAGCCCAAAGGTGTCGTGTGGGATTTCTTGCCAATTTTCATCTTCCATATTTGGTTTGCTTTGTTTACAAATTAACAAAGCATAACCTTTTTTATTTAACTTATTTTAGTGGTAATGTATTAGAAACATTTAGCATTCGTTATGGTTATAATCACTGAATGAAAGTCATCAATTAAGCAGTGTATCTAGAAATTGTCAGAGGGGTCTCCGATGCAAGAGCTTTCATTAATTTTATTTTCAACATTCAGCAGTACACGCATGTTGGCTCGGGGTGGATAGATGCACATAATGAACCACTAACTTACATATACACTGTATCTCCTTTCAATCTTCAACTAACTGTAACAAATTCCACTGTTTTGACTGCTTACATGAAAATGACCATGGCGGCTGTTTAACCAGGTATCCAGTTAATTTCATCGTCGACGGCGGCGACAGCATAACATCTGGAAACCAGAGCGTAGACAATAAATGACGACTTGATTGAATCATCATACCATACTCAGGAACCCCAACGTTACAAATCACCCAATATATTTGTCAGACTATGGGGGTTTTGCACTAGAAGATGTCGCCCTCAATACACACTCCATAGGCCATCAATGGGAAATTTTCGATTTGCGACAGATATTAGGACCGCGCTCCTCCAAAAACAAATGCATTGGGTGTTCTCTATTGATGGTCCCTCTACTGGACGAAAAAAGCTTTTGTGGTCATAAATAACAAGAATTTCCCGTTCACTTGTGTTGTTCCAAATGACCTAGCTTGCTGTCGTTCAATACAATGTCGGTGAACCACAAAATTTGCTAATAACCGGTAATCAACGAACTGAGGCAACTATATCTACAATTCATAGTCCGCGTGTTGGTGAGAACGAAGGCGTCGGGACAAAGTAAGAGCATATTGATACGGCTTCTATTTACAATATTTTAATTCTGGGGTCATTAGTTGACAGAATTTCAAGCAAATGTCAGGCTAATTGTTTTGGTGCCCTGGTTCCTAGTCCTGGGTCACAGATCAGTGCTCAGAACAGCACAAAGGAACAATAAAGATCCAATATGTTCATGATGTAAACACTGTAAGAATGACAGCATGTACTGCATTGTTTCATGCCCCAGTTCAAACCTCACACCTAATCAATTGCAATAGTGACCAGGTCATGCAATCATTTTCATCACTGTGTTTATATTTTTGTTCAGTGCATTGAGGTCTATTGATCACTAACAGCAGGAGTCAGCATCTCCTAAGGAGGTATTCGTAAATAGAAGGCAGTATCAATATGGAAAGAGTAGAGGTTTTGCTTAATTCGTACCAATTTGTCCAGAAATTAAGATAGAAACGTACTTATTTCAGTGATAATACTATATCCATTTTTATGGAACCATTGAACCATTTTCAGTAAAACTACAAATATTTTCTCATTTGAATGTACTGAATACAGATATCATTAGATTACAAATCATCTGTAATAATAGACAAATTAGAAAAAAAACCCTCCAATGTATCAAGCCTCAGTCTAAGCAGGGTACAGAATCACTTTTCAAATGCTAGTTCATGACCAAAGTTCCGTCTTGTTAAATTTTATATATTTTCTTTTTGACGAAGCCTTGGAAGCTCTTGAAAGCTGTACAAAGTTCTTGCACTTAATAGGCTTTTACTCCAGCAATTCAACATCAAACGTCGAAATTATGGTCATTTGCAAAATGTCAATTTTACGGCAGAGTAATTGTACATCATTCTAGCGAATTGAATTGAAAATATTTCTGATCTGTTTGTAATTTAGTGACCAAAAACTTATACATGCATGTTCAACAATTTATTTTGTATAAGATTCTCCTTTTGTTCAAGTTCTTCCTTGTTGTCGAAGTGAGGTTAGAATTGTAAGAAACCTAATGGTATTGGGTTACAGATAGCTTCCATTAATATGTATACATATCTCACCGATTTCTTTTTATTCCATTTTATTAATCAGCCACTTTACCTGAAGAAAAGGTAACATAACACTTATTATTAGCTTCTTTTATACCCCTTCATCTTTTTATGTACACGATTCTAAAGAATACGTTACATTCGGATAGGTATCACGATTTTTATTGCATTACAGAATAAATAGTTATTATTTTTCTCATTTGATGTTAATTTTTGAAATTATTTCATCATGTAAATCCTATAATGACTTCGTTACGACATTACACGTTAAGATAAATTTGTGGAATCAATTAGTGAAAACATCTTGTTGGACTGCCTTTTTAGACAATGATTTCTAGCAGACTTCACTTTGAATTTCATTATTTTAATTATATTCTTTTTGAGCCACGATCAAAAACCACACTGAAAACATTTGGTGCTTGATGTTCAGGATATTTGATGTTCATTCTCTCATAAATAAATGTCCATTATTCTAAAACCGCTAGATCAAGATTCAAATCACCTGTTAATCTCCGGCCACAAAGCATTAGTTTGTCCATGAAGTAATTTTGCAATCATTAAACTTCGGCGTTTTTAGATAAAGTCTGTAACTGATAATGAAATTACTATTAAAAATTTAGCGCCCTGCAACAACTGTAGGTCGTGCTGAGCTCAATTGTTGCGGGGCGATAAACTTTTGGTATATAGTAATTTCATGATCTGGTAGCCAATAAATAGTAATTTCATGATCTGGTAGCAATAAATAGTGCACTTGTATTTTATTTAGACTCAATGTGAAACTGAATGACTCAGATACAAAGGTTTTCTTGACCCATACTCATGAAATTGTTGGAAGCAAGGACACGGTAAGTAATTACAATTTAGAACATAATAATCAATGTTGTTGTGTTAATTTATCCGTCGATAATTAAGTTAAATCACTATCCTCAGCTTCCTTTAACATTTAAATTACATCCTAACTGTTATAGTCTTACACTTAATAAATGTCACCAAAACATAGCTATTTTCGAACATAAGGCTTTGGAAATATTGAACACTACATTTACTAGTAATTCTGCATTCCAATAAATTTACTATCATACAGATCTATGCCTTGATCTCGACAGGTATCTAAGTATTTTTAGTAATTTTGAACAACAGAATTTCCTATTATGCGTTTGTTGGCGCAATTTTAAGTTTACCACACACTTTCCTGAACAAAACATCTATCCCGAAGAAAGAGGTTATTTGGTTTCAGGGCCTTTAGCCGCATTTGTCCCGATGTTTAAAACAGAAACGGGTTCAATTCATCACTGTGCCTAATTAATTAACAAGTAGAAGAATGCCTCCACTGATGTTCCCTTTTAAAAGGAAAGTTAACAGATTGTTAGGCTTGATTATATGACATGATTAAGGTATAATTCTTAATTGAAGCTGACAGAAAACAATCGAGTTCTAATCATCATTTTCCTCTCATATGATGTTAGATGTGCGTGACAGTGATTTTCATTCCCATACTTAGTCCATATGTGACAGAATAAGATTGAACTTTTTCCATGCACAACTCATATTATGCTTAAAACAGAAGATTGGAACCCCCTCAAAGGTTATGAAGCCATATCACGAAAAAGTAGAGATGAAACTTCAGGACATTTTGTGTAATCATAGAATGGCTTTGTAATGTTGACCTTGTAAAAAGATTAGGTCTAAAGGTAGGTTGGTACTAGGACTTTTAAGGGTCGGCGGTCCACCTCCTCCTTCCCTTATTGCCAACCCTTCCTTCCTCGCGGGTCTGTAGGTAGATCTCACCCCTAGCCATCTACCCGTTACATCTTTAGCTCACTGGGCCAACAATTCTTTAATCATCCATTTTTAATATTTCCGAGGCAATCTCGGTGCTGTCATGACAAAGCCTGTGTGTCAGGGCCTTGCTGGGGGCCCGGGGTCTCAAGGTGAGGCAGGCAGGCTGGATTTGTTTTGTAGTTAATTGCCCGCTCATCTTCCCGGAACACCTGATCACCGCTGTTTAATCGACTTTTTTATGCACATCACAAAAGCCTGTTTGTAAGCTGGCCCGGATAACAATGCATTAATGTCATTAACATGTTGGCAAACTGGCATCACGAACAAATTATCCAGTGAGTTTCAAGGTAGACTGCATTGGTCACAGAAATCCTAGCCTATCTATTGTGTAAGATGGGGAAATCAAGCAGGGTTGGTCAATAAGTAGACTACAGTATGCTCTCGATCCCCTGTATCTTACTGTTCTACTCTTACCTGCCCTTTGTTTCTAGTTACTCTCGTGTCCAGTGAAAGGACAAAAGTTTTTATCTTGCAAAGTATTACCTGATCACAGTATCAAATAAATTCAAAGCCAGTTAGGTACACAATAAGAGAATAGGAAAATTTATCCTTTTGTAACCTCAAAACATGTGGGTGAGTACAATTACTGTAGTATAGGAGATTCTGGCTCACCGGTATGCCGGTATCTGCCGAGACGTCCAACACCACGTCCAACAAGACGTGCAACAGCACATCCAACACAAGGCATAACATGAAGCATAGCATGAGGCATAACTTTTAAGATTTTTAAATCATGAAGTCTGCTTATTGGTGAAATATTAATAACATAATCATCAACATTTCCTATGTTTGTGCTGTATGACAAAATGCATAACATGATGCAAACATGATGCACAACTTTTATCTATATTTTAAATTATGAAGTTTGTTTATTTGGTGAAACATTTGCTATGTTTTGTATTATATGATAATTTTTTTTTTTGATATATGACTTATTATTTCAAGTTGATTTTTTGGCTGTGTATCACTGAGAAATGTATCCTCAAGATAACATCAACATTGCTGTGGTTTATGGGTATAAGCATTTCAACCTACGTTTTGAAGCATCTTAATCTACGTTTTTAAGACCGGATCTTTTCAGTGCGAATTACCCTTATTGACATAGAATAAAAGACCAATAATCTTGTTAATGTGGATATGGTCTTACAATTGTGAAATAGCAGAATGCCCACCACCTAATTATTAGAAGTCCAAAGGGGAAATACCATTTCTGTAAATGAACTTGACTTTCAAGAGTAAGAGGAAAATTAAAATCAAATGAGCAGTTTCATGAAGCTGTTTAAGTTTAGAAATCTACATTTAAGAAAAAGAAGTACATTTTGTGTTTGGACCAAATATTTCGTCTTGTATTCTGCAGAGCATGAACTTTCTATCAATTTTTTGTGAAAAGTGTTCCACGCTGAGGTTTTTCGCCTCACAAGCTCAGCGTAAAATTCAATTGTTGTGGGACATTAAACATTTGATTATATGATCTGGTGGATCTTCAAAGGGTAGATTCCCGGAACTGTGTAAAGGCATATTCCACCTACAGCCGGGTCCATGTTATCTTGGTGCCACATAAACAATACATTGGAGCGTTTCCCTTTTGAATTTTGATTTCTTTACAACTTTATGACGTTAGTAATTCTGTACAAACCAAAACCATTTAATTTCAGTTGAAAATATTAAATTTATCTTTTGTGTTCATCGTTGAAAATTATAAACTTCCGTATTTTGCACATAAATCAACATAATTCATACAAATAATTGTGTCATATGTCTCCAGAAAAAAACCTAGCAGGTCAAGAAAATTGAAAATAATTTGGGAACCGTTTAGGGAACAAACGAATTTCCCGCAGTGTGGATTAAAGCAATTTTCTTGATATGATGGCTCGAAATTCGAAGGATGGACATGCTGCAGTCTTCACAACAGGCTCGAATTAGACAGATGCCAATGGCAATCTTTGTTTTCTTATAATGACAGAAGTGCCTTCTGATGACTGATACATGAAAACAATAGATGTTCCACCGCTTAGATTTCCTTTAAACATGCAGCTTCATTGAAGTGACACACCTCTTGCCTTAATTTGTCAGATTAAGCAGATTAATGGTCTATGATGCTCCTTAATTTTGTAGAAGCACCAGCTGAATAAGGCAGTAGGAGGGTATAATCAACGGTTATTCTGATCCAATTAGTTCAAGTGATTTCCCAACATGAAAACATATTGGATGGCACTTGTAACCCGCTACTGTCCAATTTTCTTTACCAAAACAAAGTGATTAATGTTGGTAATAAAAGGAAAGACTTTATCATTATCAAGGCATCAGTTTAATGAAACTGATATAAGCGTTACTGAACCATTTTACAACAGTAGAATGTATTTTGGGGGAGACATAGATAAGGTTTTTCCATACGGGTCCCTTGTGTTAGCTACCACATAGAAATAACGACCTTTTGAGCCTTAGAATTTTTGCTAAATAAGTCCCTGATAATATCTTACCTTAAAAGCTTAACCAAAGGCTCTATTATCAACATTTTACCAAACAGTAGAATTAATTAGAATTCCTGAAACAGTGCCAATGAGCTTTTATTTCAATACATGAGACACAAGCGACCACTTGCTTTCATTATGCCATTAAACAAAAGGTGGGCTTTACATTTGTCTTATAGAATTTAATCATAAGATCATCTACTAATTAGATGTGGCATAATATGATATAGGATTTCAAAAGAGTGTGTTGCCAATGTTTTCATGTCTTTCGATCATATTGTGAGGAGGACACATTTGTTAACCTGGCACGAAATCCACTTTGCAGATAAAATCTCAAGGTAGATTTCCTTTTATTAGTGCCGCACATGATTGTATGATGGTAAATATGCTCGATTTATATGGGGGAAGTTCATTTATCGCTCTTTTAAACTGTTTTCAATTCAGATACAAGCGAGATTCACTACCACAATGTCCAATTGAGAATTTAAGACAGAAAATATTGTGTGAATGTTGACTTCGAAGGTACAATGTCGTCAATGATTCGGAAACATTGTGTGAATGTTGACTTCGAAGGTACAATGTCGTCAATGATTCGGAAATTTTGTGTTTAAATGACCTGTTGCGAAGGAACAAAAACTGAATCAAATTGCTAACGATGAAGAATATTTCTCTTGATTTCTAAAATACAAAATACGGAAGACAAAGATCAAATACATGGTACACTGAGAAATTGCCCGTGTATTCTTGTATCTTGGTTTTAAACAACGATAACGAAAAACCATAGGGAACAAACTGTTCAATCTATTTTCTTGTATATGTCACAGTACTCCCTACTGCTGGAAGCCACGCTAGCGATGTCTCAGGCGTGGTCGGGCTGTGACAGCACCCCGA
>JBCAUI010516745.1:0-12151 GCA_038406195.1 Haplosyllis anthogorgicola | reverse complement strand
AACAAATATCTATATATTTTAATTTGACTGACTGCAAAAGATTGTATCGATATAAGCGGGATATCGATATAAGCGATGTCGATATATCCGGGGAGAAGTGTACTTGAAAGAGACATACCCTACACATGTACTTTCATCATGCAAGAACAATTTAACATTTACCTAAAGCATCTAACCAACTGAAAAACAATCTTGACACAACATTTTGCTTTCTGGGGCTAAAAGCGCATTCATAATAGTTAAATTGTGACCTTATTTTGCAACATAAGTTTATACATCAAGTCTTTTACTGAAATGTAATAACGTACATATAATACTAACAGCTGTAATGCATGAGACATGTTTCGTTTTCTAGTTTCTGTACAATAATTTACAAAGGTATTTACACTGTCGGTTTAACATAAATACGTATCCTACAGCAACAATTATCAATACATGTACCATGCAGTGACGGCGCAATGCGATTACTTAATTACAGTATCGGACAATAAAGTACAGTACTGTCTTCAAAACTGTAGTGATGTCGCAATGTACTTCGTACTTACGATCTGGGAATTCAAAGACTTCCCTTTACAAGACATCTGGTTGTACTAAATACCGTAAATGTCTGATTTGATGCGCATGGGCGTAAGACCAATTTTTCTACATGTGTGTTATTTAAGTATCAACTCTGACCAACTTGTAATCAGCTGATTTCTAGACGGGAAATTCCAGTACCCTCGATGAGTAAACCAATAGTACCCCATCCCTGTTTTATGCATTTAAAAGATAAAGATGTACAAAGAATTTGAGTTGTTTACTTTCTCAATGTGCAGACTCATAAAAAGTGCGACACAGTGAGACAAAAACTTCCGTAAGCTAGGCAGAAAAAGGGGTGTGCGTCAATTTGGGCATGCGCCTCAAATCAGACATTTACGGTACGTACATCCTGTGATAACATTGGAATTTGATGTGCGGCGAGCATCCCTGTGCAGGACAGTCACCATTCAATTGCAGAACAATTGCTGGATCCGACTTGTGAATAACCTGGAATTGGTAGCGCCAGTTTTGATTCCAAATGCTTAATTTTATCTCTAGACTTCGAATTCATCATTATAGGAGGAACTGATGCGCCTTTAACACTTTACAGTACATGTGTATTTTAACGTTTAATTCTTCTTCATTGAGCAACATTGGACTATTATTTACAATGTGATCACTTCTTCATGGCCTACTGTTCAGTCACCACGTTTCTAGTGAATGAAATTACCTGTGTTTTAGGCTTATTTTTTTTAATCATTTGGATTACATTGCATTGTCAGGATTTTCAAAGTGCGGCGATCGGAAAAAAAATAAAAATAAAAATTGAACTTGGTCTCTAAAAAGCCAAACTGTTCATAAAAATAAATAAAATAAATATTTTTCTCAATCGGCTTCCAACAGATCAACCTCTGACAGCTCCAAGACTACCATATTTTGCTGTGCATAATGTTTTTCATCTGCCACAGGTTTTTTTTTTTTGAAATCCCGATTTTAAAGTGTAATCCAAACAATTAAATAAAAAAAGCCTTACAAGTGCCTGTGTAATACATTAAATGTACAATACTAATAAGTACTTAATAATTGAATACAATATACGACTGATGTTGTTGCACCTGGCAAAGGAATCTTGAAACTGCCCCTAATTTGTTACATACATGTATTTCGGAAGTTTTGTTTTGGTGAATATTAAGTACATTGTATAACAGAAACAATACAGGTGCCGTGAACGTAAAAATGAACTAAATGCAACATTATAATATGATCAAAGTACCCAGCACACTAAATGAGTTGTACACAGAACTGTACACTGTGTAGTACATAAGCTCAAGGGATCCAGATCCTGATACAAAGGCCTTGACCACATGGGGGGTTAGTTGAGTGGGGTGGTAGGGCAGGTTCCGCCACCTGGACATTCTGGGTCTGGGGGTAATACATTACACGTTTATTTAAATACGGTAGGTTTCGCTTTAGTGGCGTTATCCTGTAAGTTATGTCATGTACACGTAAATATTTTGGTCCTGAACTTTTCATTATGTAGTGGAGCCGGTTTTGAGCGGCACCTTTTGGTACGGCATACCTGCCTTTACGGCAGTCTCACTGTAAAATGAATCTTTAATATCCATGTTTATTTTACATGTTTTGTATGACATACTTGCCTTTTATGGCATTTTAGTCCAAAGAAATTAGGGTGCCCCTCAAAACTGCTTCTGCTGTAAACTGGAATCAATTTGAAGTATGGACGAACTGTTTGATGTAGCACCACAAGATTTCGTAAAAACTTACTGACCACAATGTACTATTTACCATTCATAATGATACTTTGTGTGGTCAATAGCTGTTAGTAAAACTGGTAAGTATTTTTGTAAGATTGGAGATCTGGCGCACACAGATTCATCCGCATCATACAGTAGAACTTGTCTTGAGCGACATCATGTCTTTTTACAACACTTTTCACATTGTTAAAACATGTTTAAATGACCCTGTCTTGGGCAACACCCTGCCTTTAACGAAACTTTTGGGAGGACAAGTTCATTGTCGCTCAAGTTCTACTGTAGTTACAATTTATCAAAAGTTCCAACAATATGGCTACAAGTTACAGGAATGTTCGACGGAACAATTAAATACGATTTCAAACCATTTAAATTTGCAGGATTTAACACGTGCATGAACCATGCCATATGATAATCGTAACAGAGATGCCAATGGGCAGTAAGAACAGATGACATTCAAATGCCCCAGTTTGTACCGTACTGGAACTTGAAACTGACAGCATCTGTAGATTGCGATTGTTTGGAACTGAATGTAGAATACAAGCGGAAAAGCGGTGCAGTTCATCGGAATTCTTCAACGTAAGTTGCTGGAAAGATTCCAATGCGCCCTCCGAGTTCGCCCTGCCACCATCCATCTTCTTGCTTGTCGTAGATGTTGATTATATCACCTGGAACACATTACATTAACTATTTAACGCAGTATGAAAAGCACTAGACATAAATTGTACTTGCACCCGCTGTAATGACGGATCCCGTGTTTCCTCTTGTCATGTCTGTGTTCTTCTTACACACACACTATTATTTATTGATACAGTGGAACCTGTTTTAACTGCTTTGTGCATTCATCTGGCACTTACGGTCAACATCTAGGTGTTTTTCTTATATTTTCTTGTAGATAAATCAAAATTATCACTACTTAGTGTGGCCACCTGTTTTACAGCCAATTTACACTATGAGTTAAAGGTGGTCCCTCAAAGCAGGTTCTACTGTAGTACAGTTACCAATCAAAAGCACATTTATGTGCAAATGCAAACACTGTACCTGGCTTTATCGTAAGTTCGTCATACTGGCTTGCTGCATAGTCGTATATCGCTCTGCACTGACCCATAACCGTCGGTGATTGGTCAAAATTATCAAACTCATCATCATCATCTGAAATAACAAATAAAAAAAATTAAACTAAAAGAAATTATAACAGAAATCTTGCTTCAACTTCTAATGGATCACAAATGAAAAAATATAAATTTAAATAATGAAATGTAAAATTACAACACGTACAGCAATTTAGAAACAAAATTCAAATTATAAATACAACGTATATTATTGAAGACAAATAAAACATTAATATTTCATTTATACATAAAATGTGAGAATAACTTGCACAGAACTAAAAGTATACAGACTCTAAACTTATATTTTATCTAACATAATGGTGAGATAAGATAGAAACAACTAACAAACGATGGAATACGTAAGGGAAAACGTGAGCTGTTCGTTGTTGCTAATGTGCAAAAACAGCTGGGGGTTTTCAAAATATTTTTGATGTCTCCAGAAGTGAAGTTTGCTTCACAAAGTCAAGGTAAATAACGCAAGGGTAAAGGTAAAGGCAATAAAATTATCAGATCTTTCAAAAAGGAAATGAATATTTTAAGTTTATTCAAAACTGTTTACACTCTCTACTCTGCTTTTTGGTCAGCTGGAAAATATTCAAGACAAAAGGTGAAGATCAATTGCTCATGGAATTGTATTGAGGCCATAACCTTTTCAAACTGCTTTAACAAACTGCAGTAGCATTTCAGGAAACGAAGAAATATTTGGTAGAACGCATATTTCTTTGCATAAATTTTAAGCAGTAAAGCGCAGAACCCGATATTTCATACGATCACACCACGTGGGTTCGAATCCCGGCATGGTATTCTCACCAGAACCGTAAACCGAAGGTTCGACAGTTCGCTCTGGGGTGGACGGGGCCCGAGACTTGCTTCCTTTAAACATCCTCTTCAGGTAACTCTCTGAGCGCTTCTTTTTCTTAACATCTATGTAATATTATCACCATAAGATATTAATAAAATCAGTAGGATCCTGTTTGTTTATAACCTATGTAAACCAGTAGTATACAATAATTTTAGTCCCCTAACAGCAAAGTTACAAAGCATCCCACAATGACAGATCCAGGTCCAAGGTCCATTTTGCCACAGTGTATCATTTAAGAAAAAGATTCTGGTCCGGCCGAGCTACCATACTGCAAAATTAGGTAACCCAGGCAAATTTTGGGTAGCCAAAATCCTTCAGATGCGTAAATTAATGAGGAATTTCCCAAAAAAGGAAACAGAAAGAAGGATGTTCCCTGCATGCCTTCTGGAAGCACCATATGGGTTCCTTCTGTATGCTCCCTGCACCAGTGTTCACTGTTGTATTTGAAAATTATTGATAGCCAAGTTGGGCTACCAAGTCTGCAAATTAGGTAAATCATACACTGTCGGTCATTCCCTTCTAGACAAAACTAATGCAAAAAAATCCTGAAAGTCTGAGAATAAAGCACTCCTAACCTGGATTTGCCATTATCTTATACTGTACATGTGTAATCAAATATAATATTTTGTCTTCATACCTATTAACCTAATGTACACCTCTGTGTTAATCATTCTTCACCGCTATGTTTCAATATTTCAAACCAGCAAATATTTCAGCACACGTGCGTTTAAAGATATTAAGCTTTGGAAATCGTCATGACGAAGCGAAAAAATTCAGTCATGAGTGCCAAATCATAATCCTGCACATTTTTGCGTGTAACACTCCCGGCAAGCATCGTGCCCTTACACATACAGTAGAACTCCTCTTGAGAGGGCACCCTTTTGAAAGGGCACTTCAGTTATACGGCAATTTTCATCCAAATTTGTTGTATTTTGTGGTATTTCATGTTTATTTTAAGGGAACCCTGTTATAAGGGCACAAGTTGAGACAAATTTGTTTCTTAAAAGTACAATTTTTTAAAAATATTTGCTGACAAAAGTGAAGACAACAATAGTTTATGATAGAATAACAACAAATGTTGCAAAATGGATGCAAATTCAGTAGAATAATTGCATAGTATTAATGTTTGTTGTTCATGAAAACATGTTGCTTTTGGAAAGCGATTCCATGATGTGTTAATTTTGGGTACTGCTGACATTTTCAATGGTATTTTGAAACCCTCTTGTGAGGGCACTCCAGTTTTACAGGCAGTTTGTCTTTAAGTTTTTACTGCCCTCTCAAGAGGAGTTCTACTGTACGTAACTACGACGAATTTCTAACATATTCTTCGTCAGTCTCGGTTTTATTCAAGACCAAAGAATTGATCAGACTAATACGGGAAAGAAAAGATTTTGAAACAGTGATTGGAAAAGACAGGTTATTGAGCATCTGTATTAGTCCATTAGACGGAAAAATTCTCAGAGGTTTATTTCAAAAAGACCAAAGAGTTTTTGAAGCAACTTCGCAAGTTTTGAGGAAATTATTCTATTTGTGAAAGAAAATTCAGACTTAAGACAGAATATGTTTTGTTAAAAGAAAATATGGGCCCTTTGAGCATGTTAGAAAATTCAAGTGCACCACAATACATGTACAGTAATTTTGTGAACAGTTACCACTGCCACATCTTATACATCTACATCGTGTGTGAGTATAACCTGAGAAATCGTCAACTCGGCTGGCCACCGTGTTGTAAGCCGGAGGACGGACTGGAGGGGGCTCCGGCGCCTTATTCTTGACTGACTCACGCCTCATAGAACCACCGCTAATAGAACCACCACTTGATAGCGCTGCCACTCTCTTGTCCTGTGTCACACTGCCACTAGAGTGCAGCACAGAACGGCGCTTGTTCGGTACACCGTAAACCGCTTCCTCAGTCCCATTTGATTTGGCTGGTTAAAGGTTTGGTTCATTGCACAATGGTAGTAGTAGTGGTTAGTAACGAGAACATGCAAGAAAGGGAGAACGAGAAATTAAAAGTTAATCGGAGCAGGCAACAGAATCAGCATGGAAACTTGTTAGTGGCAGTATGTCGATTAGATACCATATATTGTGCATTGGAATATGGAAGGTATGAGATGTCCGTGAAACGTTAATATATGAAGAAAACTGACAGATCGGACTGAAAATTGGTTTGGTCAGAACTGTAAGTGTACCACGCATCTTGTCAGATTACTTGGACATGGGCTGTCAAGTCATGGAACATAGTTTACTTTTGTATGTGTCATAATGTACTAGATGGAATGGGACTAGAGACAGAAAGTATACATACATACATATACATACATACATACACATACATACATACATACACACATACATATACATACATACATACATACACATACACACATACATACACACACATACATACATACATACATACATATACATACACATACATACATATACATACATACATACATACATATATACATACATACACATACACACATACATACACATACATACATACACATACATACATCCACATACACACATACATATATACACACATACATACATATACACATACATACATACACACACACATACATATGAAATAAAACAGTAAATCCTCTTCTTGCGATTCAATACTGTTTTGCGTGGTCAGCAATCGCTGCTCAGTTCGTGCGAGGCGCCAGATGGAAGTATAGTCAACAGCTAGTTCAGTTTCTTGAGCCTTGGTTTTTATTACTTGTTTCAAATTTCTTTAGCAATGATGGTTACAATTAAATCTTAGACAGAGAAGAACCTGTGATATGTAAAGAAATAGTTAGTATAATTTACATGCAAGAATTAAGATTCTTCATCATTATAATAGACTATTATTTCAAATTCATCATAGACAACAAAGCAGATATTAAATTAAAGAAGCATGCTATTAGTTTTGTAGACCAGTTCCCAGTAATTATAAATGATTAAAACTTTCCTACCTGAGATTAGTCAGAGATTTGTTTCGATGTTGCTTGTTTGAATTCTAGTTTATTTGTGGCATTTGGAATTAAATGGGGAGCTGTTTTATAGATTTTTGACGTCGGTTGATGTCAGATGTGTACATGAGCGTTATGATGTCGGTTTATGACATCAACTTTCCAGATTGATATTATTTTCCCACCAATTCCGTTAATTGATGTGCGCACCCCTGTTTTTCTCTAATTACCCTTCCCGTTTCCGTATCCCTATCACACACACACACACACACAATCACACAGACAGACAGACATACACACACACACACACAGACACGAATGAAAACATTACCTTCCCCCATACGCGGGCGGTAAATAACCAGAAATACCAAAACTGTCCGATCTTACAGATCCGGAAAAGGATGAATTAGGAAAAAAAGGGGAGTTTTTAGGTTCTTGTGATAATGACTGGATCACTACACGGAATTCGTATCAGAAGTTTAACAATAGCGCATCAAAGCACGAAATTCTTTCGTTCTCTCCTTTGTTCTCTTCGTTTCCAAAATGATACGATTTCTGTGTGCTGTTTGTAGACTTTAAATCCTTTTACGGTTGTAAAAGGATAAAATGTCTTGTCCATTTTGAACAGTGCACAGAATGTAATAACCCTTCATCATACTGATGATGTCTGGACTGATACAAAGGAGAATTGAAAATCATTTTCAGAATTGTAGAAATACTTTGTGCGCATGCCATTTCAGGGTTTTTTTTCCTAATTAGGATCTGCCAGATTTTGTAGACATAAAAATTGATATAAAGTAGGTCATGTGTTCTTCGTAATTGCAGTTAAATTATTTATCATAATTATTACAATAAACAGTATTTGTTGTCGTTTTTAATTATCATCAGAATTAGTCAAATAACCAGACGCCCAAATCTGTCAGATCTGACAGAAATGGCAAGGAACGAATTAGAAAAACCTCTAATGCGATTCAAAAACGATCTAAAAATCATAATCTGTAATGTAGATTCTGATATGATGGCATGTGACACTAAAAAAGTCGTGACCACGTTACGAAACACCCAATTGTCACTCCATGGGGATTTCGCGCCAGAAGATGCCGCCCTCTATCCAGGCTCCATCGGGCATCATATGGGATTCTCGATATTGCGACAGATATTTGGACCGCGCTCCTTCAAAAACAAATACATAGGGTGTTCTCTATTGAGTAAGAAGTGTCAAGTAGTTAACATAGGCAAAACTAAGCGTCAGTGCTAACCGTTTGAACATGAAGGAATTTTCGTTATTGAAATCGTTTGGTCATAAAAGTCAAAAGTGAAGCAATAAGATCCACGACAAATGCGCCGATTGTCACGCCCCAGGACCAACTCAGTTCGTACGCTGAAAAAGATATAGGAAATTCACTGCAAAAACCAATTGCTATGATGCATGAAACACTTTTTTATAAACATTTTTATTTTTATTTTTGTTAGACCAGGGTCCATTTGTGGGGCCACTGATTACCCCTGTTTTGGAGTTCGTGTGATCGCCCCCATGGGTTTTAAATCCAGGGTGGATCTCTTGCCTGCACTCTTTCCTGCTTGTGTGTGGTGATCCCTAGGGTCACATCTGGTAAAACACCTACCTTTTCCACCAATAGGGGTGTACACTATACATGTACATATGGCATGGCTGGCTGGGTCCCTCTCACATGCATCAGCTGGGATTAGAACTCTTGATGCTGTAGTGAGATGCTCAGTGATGTGTGACCAGGTCAAACACGCTAACCAACTGAGCTATTCTGCCTGCCACTTTTTGTTTGTTTTATAAACTTTATGTTAAACTTAAAACGTAGTGATTTACATAGCAAATCGACATGGTCATGTTTCCGGATTGTAGAAATTTAAAGTAAAGTGAAATTCCTCAATTTGGTTGTGATATATCTGTGTATTTTTCTTTCCATGTATGTTATGTTTATTTTCTTAGTAGATATCATATATTACTTAATTTGAACTTTTATTGAACGTAGTAAGAAAATGGTAACAAGTCTGCCCAGCTTGCCTAAACCTCTATTGTTCACGTTGGTAAATGAAGTACCACATGTATTTTCTAATGAAAGTAAAAACAAGCGTAGGGTGAAGTCATCTTCTTTTCTATTTAGCAGTTTTATAAAAGGAAACCTTATGGTATACCTTAAAGAGAAATCAATAAGTTGATATACTTACTTGGTCCAGCGACAATATTATCGTCATACATAACAGCCAAAACAAGGAAGGCGACTAAATTCCAGAATGCTGCAAGTACAAATATGTATGAAAGCTTCTAAATCACATGGGATTAAAGTTTAAAAACATCAGACATCAGTTAAAAGTTTTGAGACATCAGAGGATAACTTTTTTGACTGCATCTCCTGACATTTTCGTCAATTTGGAAAATGCAGAAAAAAAGAGAGAACATTAGAGTTTCAGGATTTCTAGTTCAGCAGGGGCGGAAACCTTAAGAAGTCCTGCATTTTTCATGAAAAGGAAGAAAATTAGGGTCATTGGGGGAAGGAAGGGGTGACCCTTTGGATCCGTCAATCCTAATGTCCCAAAACTGAAACTAATTTCATCCTCTGTGACTCCTAATTTACAACAGTACACAAAATCGTGTCAAAACTTTAACACGGTGCCTTACGGGAGCTTCCTTTTATTTCCTTGTACAGAATTGATACGATTTTTGTGTAATGCCGAGATCATGTTGAGCACTTGGTTACATGAAATATTCAGCGAGAAATTATATTGTTCACTAAAATAAATTTAAAGGACTGATTTTCGTAAACATACTGTAAATAGACGTGAACATTGGTGAACTTCAATAATATATTATGTGTGACATTAAACTTAAGCAGAGGATGAAATTCCTATCAATTTTGGAGCAATATCAAATCAAAGGCACAGGGAGCAATTATTTTGTTCCCTAGAAGTTACAAATTATTTGCGTAAACTTTTACGTACTGTCTGTATGTAGCTTAGATGAGTAATTCTTACCTGCCAGAATTAAAAGTATAAATGCGACAATCTTTAACAAATTGAAGTGCGTATTCGAGCTCTCTCTGAACCTGCTGAAAGCAATACACACTACTAGAACGACTGTAGCTGCTAAGTTAGCAATAAAGGCAAGACAGATCGCGGCCTGGGTAGCTTCAAACCAGTCTGAAAGAAAGAAAGAAAAATCAAGATTTAGAGTTTAAATGAATCGAATGTTTTAAGCCGGTACCGTGAAACGGACCGGCTTAAAGTGGTAAACTGAGATTTGTGTGAAATGCAGAAAAAATATCCCCCTCCTACTTTGGATTTGAAAAAGTCACGTATACCCAACCCCCCCCCCCCCCGAACTTTCGGATTTGGAAAAGTCAGGCATACATCTGCCCCCCCATTCAGATTCTGAAACAAAGAGCTTGTGTGGTGGTGGTGGTGTGTCTGTCTGTCTGTCTGTCTGTGTGTGGCTGTGTGTGTGTGTGTGTGTGTGTGTGTGTGTGTGTGTGTGTGTGTCCTGACGGGTTATTTACCTCCAAGATCAAGACCAGGGACGTCGTACTGTCCTATGTCTATGATATTACTGCAGCCACAAGAGCCTGCATCGCAAAAACAAGCCTTCCACAAACCAACATGCCAGTTGTAGTTAGATTCTTGTCCCTGTATGTACGAAAAACAAGTAAAGTGATATTTCTTTGATCCCTTTGATCTTTGATCAGTAGGTGTGAATTTTTATGAAGAGTACTGACTTTTTCAAGTGTGCGTGTGTGTGTGTATGTGTGTGTGTGTGTGTGTGTGTGTGTGTGTGTGTGTGTGTTTTCAGATTGTAGAGGATGAAGTTCCTACAAGTTTTGAAGCAATACAAATTCAAAAGCACAGTGTGAAATTCTTCTGTTCCCTCTTTTGTTCCATACGTTTATAAATTGATCTAAGTATTTCTGTCGATAAATTCATGCAAGGACAAGAAAATAGTAGAATTACACTACTGGTCCGGAATTGGATAGTGATTAATTTCACCGATATTTCATACAAGTTCTGACTATTTTAATCATTGGTGACATTTCTTTCTGATTTTCGGCGCGGTATTAGGGGCGGCAATATTTGCATTTAGAAAGAAATGACGATGGAAATTAAATATGAAAAATTACAAAATAATTGAGTTGTAGAGGGGACTAAATGCCTGCGCCACGCGGTGAAAAATATTAGGAAGAAATGCAGAGGCGATGTAGGCGCGGTATGAAAATTAGAAAAAAAATGTCACCATTTATAATTCTAATTTCCCCAAGATGACAAATATTTTCAATGTTTTTATTCCTGCAGTCGGATCAGGATAAGTAATTATTAATTCTGGTGGTATTATTGTGTATTTAACAAACAACAGGAAAGCAGGAAAATGTTAAAATCTGCAACACAAAGTTTGGTCATTTTTCATGCATGTATTCCAGATGACATTCAAAATCATAATGTTTATTCAGTTATTCACCATTTCACACCCTGATCTGAATGCAAGAATAAAATCTGCGACAGATATTGCTGATCTGTAAGAAACACATGACTTTTTGATCAAAATCTGTTTTCGTATCCTCTGGGTGAGAATGTATGGATAAGGTCTGCATGGTACTTACCGCGTCTGCGTCCAGCCAGTAATCCGTTGATAGAGACACAATCGTCAAGATCAATGCAACAAAAGTCGTCGCTAAAGCTGATATTACAACCAAAGCATTTATGTCAGCCATGGTTTACCGGGGAGAACCAATCTGTTTAAAAAAATTGACCATGAGAATACAAAATATGCATTACAATTGCAACCTGTCGGAAGCTGCACTCTCCATAAGGACACGTTCTTTAATTAAAATATTTTGACTTCAGGGGATTAGTTCACAGACTTTCCAACTGATGTCAGGCTAACTTGTTATGCTG
>JBCAUI010516734.1:0-12151 GCA_038406195.1 Haplosyllis anthogorgicola | reverse complement strand
CTGGGGAAATGCATTTCTGGCCATTTCAGACAATTCTAGGCAACAGTCGGGGTAGGTGGGAGGCATGAGGGTCAGTGTTCCTATCTGGACACCTCGTTGAATTTAAAAATACACCAAGCACTTGTGTGGCCCTATTTTTTCCCAACTTTATTCCAATGTGATGAGGCAATCAGCGTTTTAACCACAAGAGGCTCCGAAAGGGACTTTCCATGTCCGACTTATTGATCTGAGGGGCGACAACAGATGTAAAAGTTTCTCTATCTAGTCTAGTGATTTCACTGTTACTTCTACAACAGATGTAAAAGTTTCTCTATCTAGTCTAGTGATTTCACTGTTACTTCTACAAATGACGTGAAATGTATCTGTTAACAAATCCCGTGTTTCACACCGTAAAATTGTTTTAAAGTGACACAACAACCCCTTTTGTAAAGAATGTAAACTTTGCGTGTTGCATAAGCTGACAATAGTTTGTGTAAGAAGGTCTGACACTGGATCCATAATTGGTTATTACTGCCTGAGGGGCAGACAGCGAAGGCATGAGTTTGCTCTATTTTGGTCAAATCCGACCTCAAAGACGAAACGTCATGACGTAACGAACATATGTCTTCCATGCAAAACGACAGCAAATTGCCAATTTGAGCTATTCGTTCCGATTCCCGGAGTCGAGAACCACTACAGATTAACTTTTATATAACTTAATTTTAATACTATTTCTAATTACAAACGGACTGTATGTCACATAATCACGACACAATCAGAAAGATTTTCGATTTCTATACCAGCAATAACGTTCATGATTTATGGACTGCTATTGGAAATAAATTTGACATTGGGAAAATTATGGAGGCCAAAATATGGTCAATAAGGCTGATAAAGCACCTTACGTGGGTAGTCTTCTGTGGTTGTGGGATGGACAAGAAAACATCTCTAAAGTGAAGAAATTTTGTCAGTTTTACTCCCCTTTTAATTTTCATCCTGTTTCACTAAACAATTGAGTTAAAGTCAATGTGACGATAACGAAATACACTCCTCCCCGGATATATCGATATCGCTTATATCGATATCCCGCTTATATCGATACAATCTCTTGCAGTCAGTCAAATTAAAATATGTAGATATTTGTTCCGCTTATATTGATATCCCGCTTATATCGATGCCATTTTTCTGCACCAAAAATATTGATATATCCGGGGACGAGTGTATTTCCAGTATTAGAGGGGAAAATACGTGTTATTGGAAACAGTATGTCAAATTATTTATCTTAACATTACTATTCAAACATTTGTAGTACCATACAATGCTAAGCTTCATCGGGGCAAATTTATCTAATTTCAGGTGTTCGTCAAGTTTTGGATTCGGTGAAAGAATTATGTGTAGACGCTGACCTAAAAGATGTCAACAATATGCTGTCATCGGGACAAACTTCTCATGGGGTCACGGACGCCTCACCCGACAAATCCCATGAAGAAAACCGGTCAGATATCAGGGGCTCTTCACAGGTGAAGTGCAACTTAGGAAAACGCTTTTCTTCCGTGAAAAAAGCCTCGGCATCAGTTGGTGCGGCTAGCCTACACGAGATAAGTATGGAATTAGACGCTGAAGGACAAGAATTGTTCGGTCATATTAGCACAGTTCAGAGCACATCAACTGTGTCAGGGTTTGATCAGTCGGTTCAGAATCGAGACACCGTGATTTATACCGAGACTTTAAGTAAAGAAAAGGCAAGTAAGCAATTCATAGGTGGTAAGGCTTATTCAGCTAACACTGAACCGCTTACAATGTGGGCGATAGATTGTTATGACACTAAGACAAGAACCGAATTAAATCCCAGAAATAAAGAAATGAACATCTGGAATGTGCACCACATGGCATGCGATGAGCAAACAGCAGAATACGGCCTTGCATTTACAGAAAAGAGGTGGATATGGAGTTCTCACGGCGATTCTGCCAGACCAGGTTCCTCAAATGAAATTTCTTCACAGTTGAATGTTTCGCGGGATTCAGACAGTTGTGAAGTTTCCTTGCCGGAGGTCTGTTGGCAAACAGGGAGGCTCATTTCGTCTCAACGTACCACTGATTCCGATCCATTCATGCAACTTGCATCAAGCAGCCGAAGAATTGGTGCCCATTCGCAGTCGAACTTAACAAAGCAGGAACCAAAATCTCCCGGGCAACGTAGATCGAAGATTTTAGAGTGTAATGTATTTTAATGTTACTCCTATTTACTAAACCCATGGTTTTTGTTCAACGGAGCGGAAAACTGATAAACTTGGGGAGTACATTCCAGATGGAAACACTTAGGCCATGCATATTGCCACCATAGCATTTCTCGTTTCAACGTCGTACGATTCTGGAATTTTTATTTTCGCTTTGCCCTCCGGTCGCGAAATTACTTAACAGTGTAATTAATACGAAACAATTAACAACAAAATAATATTAAAAGTACATTTCTTAGTCAGAATTCTTTCCGTTGACTAAAACGACCAGTATCTACTAATTTCTAGAGTACAGTTTACTGTTAAGATTCAAGTTCATAGCACGGCGGGACATTGGCTCAGAAGAATCAGGCGTCTGTCACGCTGGAATAAAAAAGACATTATTACCGGAAGTGTCGCATTAGGCAGCAAGCTTGTATAACATGTAAAATACTAATTGAATGCAGCACTATTTTTTTATACGCTCAAGTGCAATCAAAGGCCTGCGTAAAGTTAAAAGACCACCCAATATTATTTTCTTAAAAGAGTTTTTATTTTTTAATAAAACTGAGTAAGACGTGTTGTAATTTTACAATTTTTTCTTTGGGGAAATGAAAAGAACTGAATTAACTATTAACTGTTCTCTCCTTATATTTTCAGATCAGTTGACAGATTTAACGGAAGACGGTGATTAGGTCTAATATTCCACTAAGAATAGACGATCAGCATTGCGTTCTCTTTGTATTAAATTGTATTTACAATACTTGCCATGATATTTTCAATCGGTTAACCAAAAATTTGTATAATGTAAACCTCAGTAACATACGGCAGAACATGATAATCTTTTGTTTAAGCGCTGCAAAAAGTTTGGTTTGTAAAGTAGAGTAGTGAAAGAAAACTCTTAAATTATAAACAGTGCGCAGAAATTCTTTGATTTCGTTTCAAGGTTAAAAACACGTAGAATGTATACTGTAGAATGTTAGCTCATTATTGTTTAATATATCATAGTTTAAGTCATTTATAAATAGCATTTACTCCAGAAAACTTCGACTAGTCACAAGTGCATTGTATCTTTATTGTGATAATTTTATCGGAAACTGCAAGTAGTGAGCCAAAGTGCAGTGATAGAAACGTTACGAATTTATTGTTATTTTTCTACTAACCGCTTCTGGCAAGCTTTTGTTATGTGTCGTCCTCGTGATATTGTTCGCAGACAGTTTAGTCGTTATTGTACATATAATTGCACACCGTTTGAAGGTATAACGATACAATATTATTTTCGTCGATCCTTTAAATATTGACAGTTATAATTTGCAGCATTACATATTTGATTACCTTACTGAATTTTTCCATCAATACTGTATAAATGTTTACAGTAAATTGATTCTGTTAGTTTTGCTTAAAGTAGTTTCCTTTTACAATCATATTTCACATTGGTACGTGAAGCGATAGAGCGATTTGTACTTAAGAATTATTTAAAAGCTTTATTTAGAAACGCTTCATTTGTTACAATTTAACCATTGAATTTGTTAGGTGCTAACCAAATATGTATATTGTTTCACAGTGCCTGAGTTTCAAAGGGGCACTTTTAAGGAATAAAACTAATGTGTACAAGTATTTATCGCTGTATTATTATTATTATTATTATTATTATTATTATTATTATTATTATTATTATTATTATTATTATTATTATTATAGTAAATTACGAACGTACACGATTTAACTTGCATTAAGATTTAAATTTAGTATGGCTGAATACCCGCTTATGCATTAACAAAAGAAAATATATAATTACAAAACAACATATTGTACAAAATCCTGTACTCAAAGCAGAGTAGTTAATGCCACTTCTCGTATCGGGAGTGACGGTCATAATGTGAGCGCTAACATGGTTTATTCGAAGATAACCGACAAACAATAATATAGGACACGGGATAAAAATATTCCAGTTTTAACCGAAATTCTGGTTTATGCATATTGAAAATAGTTTTCCGGTTTTTCATCAGTTGTAAATTTTCACTTTTACAAGTTTTTAAGTTGTTCGTATTTGTCTGATTACAGGTGCATGTGCGATTAACCAAATTTTCTAGGTGCGCCTAATAATAAGCCCACAATTAAGGCCTTTTTTTTTAATCATTTGGATTACATTGCACTTTCAGGATTTTCAAAGTGCGGCGATCAGGAAAAAAATAAAAATTGAACTTGGTCCCAAGAAAGCCAAACTGTTCATAAATATCGATAAAATATTTAATATTTCTCAATCATCTTCTGACGAAACTTGTTATGATGCAAAAATCTTGCCGTGCGCATCATGTTTCAACCTCAAATGAGGTTTGGTTTTTTTTGAAATCCCGATTTCAAAGTGCGGCGGGAAATGTAATCCAAACAATTAAATAGAAAAAGCCTAAACCTGTCAATAAGTAACTTATTCTGCAGTAAGATGAATGCCATGGAAAAAGCTGTTGTCATTGTTCACATTCTTATTTATTCTGTTCCATGTTTGATTCAGGTAATTTAACTATGGACATATTTTCAGTTGCAAAAAGTTTCAAGGAAATCTCGGCTACAGTTCCTAGAAATACATGTACGTCTTCCAAAAATCGGGGATGTCTTAATTTGGGCATGCATCACGAAAAAGGCAAATACGATGTGTGCATTCCCGCGAAAAAGTATCAAGCGTAGTTAAGTATGGCCAATGAAAATGTACCGAATACCACTATCATAGTAAAAGCTGAAGAGAAAGACCATATTTCTATGAATTTTTTTGCGTTTGACATTACCTGTTTATTAAGAAAAATTAAAACTGGTCAGCTAATCGTTTCATTCCTTCTTTTCGTTTCAAAGGTTTTCACTGTGAGCAGGCTTTACTGTGTTAAGTAAGGATTTTTTATTTTGCATCATTTTCCCCGTGAAAATTAGAGGGCTGAGAAAATTGGGACATTTTGGTATAAGTAAAAAGATGAAAGTAAAACGCTTGCATTTTACATGTAGCAATGGTAATGACAGCTTTATGAAGGAAGTTTGTATGGTCGACTGTCTGGCCAACTGCCAGGGATATTACGGGCTACGCACATAAGCTCCGCCCCCAACACCCCTAGCTAGCAGCCGCACTTAGGTGGAGAGGACATTAGAGCCCAGGGTACCAGAGAGACAACACCTACTAAGCAGTACGTAGCAGGCTAGACAGCCAGTAACATGCAACCTAGGCTTAGCTACTTACTACACAAGCTTCCACACAAAGTGCTATTGGCAGTTTTGAACATTGACAAATATGGGTAGAATACAATGTCACCATTATAACAAAACGCCAAACTCAGAGTACAAAAATATCTGTGCAGTCAACTATTCGTTCAGGAGGGAAATGTTTGGTAACGCCTGTCGCATGTGGGAGCACGTATGCTAATACAGTAAGGCATGTAGATATGTGCATGCTCTTTTAAAGGTTAATCGCACCCAGGAGATATTATGCATAATTGTGAGTAACTTGGAAGTAATTACTTATGGGTACAACCAGATGTTATTGTAATGCAACGGGTTATGACGCAATTGGTGTGATAAAGAAGACACCATCAGTGAACTTATATACATGCAGGCTAGTGGGTATGGTAACCGAAAAATGCAGGCTTACTTTGCTGCTGCTGTCAGAAGCATGCACTGGTGTAAAAGAAAACATACAGTGTAGAAAAGCTTCAGGTGGGAAAAAACTCCGAAATTGGATACATATCAATGAGAAAGTTTCAAAACGACAAAGTTGTTAATTTTAGGGACACTCGATAGATTCATTTGGAATAGGAACACATCTGGTAACGTGTCAGAAGCAGCCTGCATTGGGGTGTGTTTTTAAGGTAAGGTAAAAGCTTTCAGTTTATCGTGCACATTGTTTTGTTTAGTTTATCGCAATTGTCTAAACATGGAAAGATCCAGAAAGAAATATTAAGTGATTGCATCGTTTTTTATGGTGCAGATCTTCTTTGCGAACAGCAGTAATTTAATAATCTTTAAGACAGTGCAAAATACCAAAGTTATTACAAGAGTTGCTACTATCCACATTATTGACCTGAAGCTTTGATTTGTGTAATGTTTCAGTTGGTGGAGGTGAAGAATCTTCCACGTATAAAACTGAGTGAAGATGTGGAGAAAGTCACTATGCCAGGAAAGAAGGAAGTCTACAGACTCTTTGGAAACGACGGTAAGCTTCTTGTACTCGAATGCGTGTGGGCTATGTATTGATTTTTAGTTCATTGAAACATGTTGCGATTCATGTTATTGGTACATTGAAATTAATACAGTAAAACTTGTTACGGGCGAATTACCCACCGTGCAAGGAAAAAGGTTCCTGGATGACAGTGTGCTTCCCCAAAACAGTATGAAATTATTAGTAAATAGAATTTGGTGATCAGATTGTAGTTTGATAATTGCTATGAGTTTGCCCAAAAGAGGGTTCGCCCAAGACATGTTTCACTGCAGTGATGTCACTAAACTTTGTATGTAATAAGTTTTTTTTTTATTCAGGTAATGCGCTGGTGGATTTATTACAAATGCCGGGTGAAGATGCACCTAAAGCCGGATCGCGGGTGCTTTGTCGACATCCTTTCCAGGTAACTAAACAACACACACTTGGGTTGCGAAATACATGTGCATGTATGTAGTTAAGTACGTTTGGGCCTTCATTTGAAATGTATAGTGTATTCAGGCTTGATGATGAAAAGGGTTTTGGGTGATAGCAATTCCCCATTAACGTGGATTCATGTGCTGCTGTAGGATAGCTCAGTTGGTAGAGTGTCACACCCTGATTTGAAAGGTTAGGGGTTTGAATGTTCGTACTTTCTGTGCACCTAAGGAAATACAACATGCATGTTAGCCCACGAACGGGACTAAGGTGCCTGTCTAAATGGAGAAAAAAAAGCGTGGATAGAATATCAGTGTGTGTCGAAAGGATGTGATGGTCCAATTATGTTCCTAGTTGTGTAACAAGAAAGAACGACAGATGTTTATATTCTTTATTGACTTTACTGTAGGAATCAAAACGGGCTTACGTAAAACCTGCACGGGTTGAGTGCCTCTATAAATGTTTCTGGAAGGATGGCGAGGTAAGTTATGCATAGCATCTTCATCATGTTACTTCCTAGCAACCATATAAAATATAAAAAGTTCATAGTTTCAACACAAATATAAATGAAAAGAATGACTTTTTCAGAAATACCATATTCCCTCTGACTATGGCACCGAGCGCCTACACCAAAATTGGAGGGGATGCCTTAATTTGAAATATCTAAACAGCAATTTTGCCTGTCATAAATACCTAACTTCGTACATTTTACAACTAATAAAACCTAATGTACACGGACAACATCAGTTATAACAACCATAGAACAGATGAAAAACTCTTGCTTTTGCGGTATGGAAAAGAAAAGTCTTAGTTATTTTCCTTTTTAAAAAGACGGCGTGCCATAATTAGAGGGAATACGGTAGGAATTACCTACCGTATGAGATAACAAACATATTATTGTAAATGCAACTTGTGGTTAATATGATCAATATGTTTACATTTTAAGATATGCCAACCTCTACCGACATTAACCGAATTGAGAGAGAAGGCACAAGAATCTCTGCGAACGATCAGAACTGACCACAAGAGAGCTCTCAACCCAACACCGTATAAGGTAAAGAATGTACTAGAGGAATAAATTCAATTGTACTTTAGTTTTAAAAATGACTACTTGAACATGTCAAGTAATTTGGTGTCATAGGTGGTACTGTAATCGGTCGTGACCCTATTCAGTGTACATTCAGTGGACATTAGAACATGTGACACTTTGAGTGGCATCTGTCTTGAGTGACATTTTGCTTTTTACGGCAGTTTTACCCTTACATGAATCCTTGATATTCATGTTTATTTTACCTGTCTTGAGCGGCATTTCTGTCGTAACAAAGTTGGGTGCCGCTCCAGACAGATTCTACTGTACATGTATATTTGAATGCTTCATATTTTTGTAGGTCTCAGTCACCGACAAACTTTACCAATTCATGCATGACCTATGGCTGGAAAATGCACCAATTGGAGAACTGTCGTAAATACTATCGACCAACCAAAGAGAAGCTTATGTTGTTATGTAAGCTTATGTTGTTATGTAAGGCGTATCTTTATTTGGTTATGAATGTAGCATACCTATGATGCATCACTGCTGAATAGAAATCTGTTGTCCACCAATTATAGTTGGTGCTAGAAGTGATATTGCTTGTTTTTGCAAATGAATGAAAAAATTTTATTTGCCTATTTTGAATCATGTGTATGAGGTTTTTGTCAGAGGTTGTACTTACTAGGTCATATCAAAAGAAAACAAATGGTACAGTCAGTTAACCGCTGTTAGTATTTCAAGTCAAAAAGTGGTTCTTGTGTAGGACTAAACATTCGAGATACTTATAATGAAAAAGAATATTATTTTGTGTTACATATTTACAATTAATTATGAATGTGATTGAGAGGAGATGAACGTCGGTCGGAATATTCCTTTGTTACATGTTCCTTTGTCACAGTCGATAGTTATTTTTATTGTAAAATTAGGAACGTTGCAAAAATGGCATAATTACCTGAATTGTAAGGACAACTTAAAGACAACTTGTATAGGTGTAAATATTAGGTGCGTTAAATGTGTAATTAACATCTATAGATGTGTAGCTAGACAACGATCTGTTATGCATTGTACACCTGGATAAAAGCTGAAAATACAGATAAAACGGAACCACCTCCATTTATCCGTCGTACATGTGTTCATGTATCAAGGATATTAAGTGCACTGTGTACAGTACAAAAGACATATACACATTCTCACCTGGTAAATCTACGAAACTAATTTATGATTAGATGTATCATTGTTGATCTGTGATATGAGATGAAAAAAATACAGACTATACCTATTTTTGCACACTATGGTATATATGCATGTATGTGTATTTGTCGAAAGACCTTTGTACACATTGTATGCTATGTAATACTGCAAAACTGTTATCTGTAGTGCATAATGCATGTATGTTTTAAATGTTATATTTTGCATAATGTCGATCAGTTATTCGTGCCTGTCATTAGTTAGCCTACTTCTTCACGTAAAAGGGGGAAGGTGGAATTTCTACAGAAAATTACAGCAACTTAGGACGAAAATTGTACAATAAGTGTCTCATATTGTTTATTGTGTCAAGTCTACTATTTGCGTTTGGCCAATACAGTCATTTTGCATTTGATGACCAATTACGTCTGGGGGTGATTTTATGCGTAAAAATTCTTTCACTATGGATTCTTCTTGATGGAATCTAATCTGTGAAACTTGATAAACCTTTGTACAAGGCTTTTTATTTTTAATCACTTGGATTACATTGCATGGTCAGGATTTTCAAAGTGTAGTGATCGGAAAAAAAATAAAAATAAAAATCGAACTTGGTCTCTAAAAAGCCAAACTGTTTATAAAAATAAATAAAATTCATGTTTTTCAACTTCCAACGGATCAACTTACAACAGCTCCAAGACTACCATATTTTGCCGTGTGTAACATGTTTCATCTGCCATATGAGGTTGTGGGGGTTTTTTGGGTTTTTTATGAAATCCCGATTTCGAAGTGTGGCGGGTAATGTTATCCAAACAATTAAATAAAAAAAAGCCTAAAATGTGAAAAAAATATGAAGGTTTTTATCTCACCAAGTAGATTCTGTACTTACGGTTAAACTAATGCGCTTTTATGCAAGTAGGGTAGACTTGTTTTGTTTTGTGTGAAGAGATTTGATTCAGTACTTGTTAAGTGTTGTTTTACATGCAGACGTTTAAGTTCATTTGATAGTGTGAATATGAAAAAGTAAATGTTATTAGAACATTTTTCAGAAGAGGCCTTTCCAGTTATTGGTTTACTGCAACATAAGGCCGCAAAAAAGTATCTCATAATATGACCCTTAATTATGCGTGTAGTGTGTCCTATCCAAAAGGAGAGTATTGGGATAATTTCTAATACATGTATATATATTTCTATGTGTAATGATCGTAGCATTGCACACCTGTAGGTAACATATTTTAATTGTCTGCCCTATCAAAAATCTGTAAAAAGATTTTAAGAGTTATTATATTTGACAAATGATGTGCAATTTTAGATTGTATATGGGGACACATCAGCATGCACATTGTCCTTTGCTTCACTGTACATAATAATATAGTTTAGCATAGGAAAGCATTATGGGACTGCTAGCAGCACGCCAGATATAAATTTGCTGGTTGGGGATAAAGCAATAGTTTTTGACTGTTTAAAGTTGACAATACAGGATTAAAATCTTTTTGAGATGGTAATATTAAAGTAAAAGATAATCCTGTAATCTTGGTTTACATGCAGTAATGCATTGTTTGTTCCCTACCGATTTTGAGTTTTCGAAAACTATATCTAACCGATATTGAAGTAAAAACTTTACCTGCCATAAAGCGTAACAGTGCAACTTTGTAGATACAAGCTAGAACATTTTGGAGTGCGCAGAAGCTACATGACACAACTGTGATATAAGTAACGTAGGAAATGATAGGATGGATATTGATTACTTAATATATGTGTATAAACAGTTTAAAATAACAGTTTAAAGTAAACAAGGTGCAATAAAACCATACTGAATACCAATTTGACTTGTCTATTTTTTGTGAATTTTTAAAGTTTCAAGTTTTAAAGACATTGTCAAAAATTTTAGATAAACTGCATCACATAATTTGGATATTCCATTTAGATGTTTTGTTAAAGATTTCTCTACAGTAAATGATAAACAACAAAACGAAACCAGTTCTGAATTGTAATAAATTATTATTGTCCTTTGAAAATGAATACAGAAGTCATAACGCTAATTCATAACAAGGTCCTGGCAATATCCCGATAAGCAACAAAATGGAATGTGCGAATAGGCAACAAAGCTAAACGTAAAATGAGTGTAGAAGTAGCACCTGTCCAACTGTCATGAACTGGTCATTTTTACAATTTCCACTCACTCGACAGTGTCAGACTGGAATTTTTAAATATTCGCAAAAGAATGATATATATTGCTTAACAAATTATCATACATAGGCTTTTGGCTGTTCTTGAGGAAATAATACAAGTGCAACTCAAATACATGGCCAAGTTCTAAAATCGCTGTATTTTTTCTTAAATTGTACATAATTTCAAAGAAGTTCTCTTTTGGAACAATTATTAGTATCTTTTTGTTATTTGTCCATCAAAGATTGTAAAGTGCGACTAATTTCCTCGTTTGCATAATTATGTTGGACATGTGTATCAAATCGTCACCATTTCAAAAGGCACAAATATAAAAAAAAACAACTTTTAAGCAGCAAAATGAAATGAAATCACAAAGAAACGAAAATTGTTTAACAGCTGCAAGACGTTTTCTCTTAAAAACAAAACTTACACATACTCAAGGTTTTTCGAAATTCGTCTCTCTCAAAATATTAGGCAAATTTACCAAAATGCAAATAATGTTACACCATTACCAGTTAGCAAACTAAAATTGGTTACTTAAAACTACCAATTTTAGTAATTTACCTAAAGTAGTCCTCTTTTTAGGCATAATACTAGTTATTTTACTAATGAGTCAATTTCGAAAAACCTTTACTATCTTGCTTCAATATGACTCACATATGTTAACTTTCCATTCACTCGGCAATTTAAATTCAGAAGGAGCAGATTTACATCATGAAAAACCCCGCTTCATTGGTAGAATTTGACAGCTTGACTAGAGCGACGAGCAATGTACACTCCTCCCCGGATATATCGATATTTTTGGCGCGGAAAAAAGTATCGATATAAGCGGGATATCAATATAAGCGGAATCGATATAAGCAGGCAAAAAGTGGGGAGAATATCGATATAAGATATTCTATCGATATTTTTTCCAAAAATATTTTTTGATGGAATATGTTTCAGGGTCATCCCTAGTGTCTG
>JBCAUI010516723.1:0-12153 GCA_038406195.1 Haplosyllis anthogorgicola | reverse complement strand
ACCACATGTAAAATTCTTTATTGGTAAACCATATGATAATCCACAACGAGATACTATTTAGAGGCAAAACATAGCATAATGCTGTGACCTTGAACTTGACCTAATGACCTTGGTGTCCGTATTAAGATATACGTCCATACCAAAAATAAAACTTCCAGGTCAAGCAGTTCAAAAGGTATAGCTCAAACAGACAGACCCGACTGAAAACATTACCTTCCCACATACGCGGGCGGTAACAACGTGTGAATTCCGATAGTAATAAAAAGTTATTTTTGTTTCAAGCGGAGAAAGTTCTACTGTCAGTCATGTTTACCCCCATTATATCATTATCTTGGAATGAATTTTGAAATTGCCGTCACCACATTCCTAATTATTATGCCATGTATTAGATTTATTGATTAAACCCGCCATACGCCTTGTATCAACAGGAATGTTTGGGGAAATTCCCTGCGCTGATTAATCAATAAACTATTTTTCATTATGGTATGCTTTTATTTAATTCAGCAGAATATCACAGTATAATATTTACATCACATCAAACGTTCCAAAAACGACTTGCACTTCTGAGTTATGACTAGTTTAATCAATACTATATATATATTGCATAGATCTCTTGCAGAGGCTGCCTCCATGTCATGATATGTTCAATGATCGTTCATTATGCATGGTTACACAGTGTGAACTGTATAGATATATGTGTTTTCTAATCACAGCTACACATTGATATATGTATTGACCATAACACATGAACCACACTGATTAATTACACTAAATCGTTCGGTGTAATGTCGCCATCGTCAAAACCATCATTTGAGTAGTTGTATTTCTTCTTGGTCGTTTTTGAGACAGGTCCTTCGTCCAGTTCATCAGTGTCTATGATAGTAATGGGTGGTGCTTTGCGATTTGGGTTTGGAGATGGTCTGGGTGATGGTGCTGTTGTGACTAGTTCTGGAATATCACCCAACGAGGATTTATTTGGAGTTCTAGCTGGACTTTTCGATTTCTTTACCTTTTTGCCATTACCTGATTTGTTGTTTGTTGTGAGTTGGTTCCTTGGGGGTGGAACGACCAGTATGTCAGGATCATCCTTCAAACTAGAACTCGCCAAGATGTGGTTACGGTTAAATGTAGTCAGAGATTCCTCGATGCTTTCTCTTCTTCTTTGTCTGTAAGGAGTTCCTGGCAATTGGTCTGCGTCCATTACAACAGCCAGGTTGGTAAATCCCGTTTCTTCATCAGCTTTTACGGCTGAAAATGTGGGTTTCTTGGGTTTAGGCTCACTGCGAAATGATGTCGTATCTTCCAGAGGAATTCCATTGATATGACCTCGTGGTTCATCGTCTACTTCTTCACTAATGGTTGGAATGGTTCCATTTGTACCATTCTCCCTTGGAATATCGGGACCATATCTCCCAGTCTTTTTATCATAGCCAAGCCTTTTACGTTTGGCTTTCTCTCTTCGTCTTGACCTAATTGCTAGAATACTGATGACGATAAAAAGTACACCAAAGACAAATAACAGAGCGGTAATTGTGTCCGCATCTTTAAGATCCTCTTCAGTACTTGCTCCAACAGCAATGAGAATAATTGCAATGAACAGCATCAGTATGCCAATAGCTAGCACAACTTTTGTGTAGTAGGACATAGAAAACATCATCCACAAAGCCCGTCCTCTCATTTTCCAATCCAGATGTTCCAGCTTTGGTTTTTGCGCCTTTAGTCTGGCCTTTTCCTCCTTATGTTCTCTGCGCATTTCAAGTCTTTCAGCGACTCTTTCTCGTTGTGTTCGGTAACGAGGTCGACCCTTTTCATCAACAGTGACAGGTTGTCTTCCTGCACTTGACGGTCTCCCATTGGCACTAGATGGTCTGCCACCCGCACTATATGGTCTTTCACCCGATGCACTGGATGGTCTAGAGTCAGAACTGGACAGTCTACCATTCGCTGTCGATGGTCTGTTTCCTGCAGCTGAGGAGGGTCTTCCACCACCTGCTGAAGATGGTCTTGCACCTGCAGAATGGGGTCTGCGACCCATCCCCATCCTTGCAGCCATCATTGTGAGGCCGTCTCACAAGGTACTAGACAATATCGTTTGATTCCTAAAAATACAAAATAAAAATTAATTAATCATTTCCGCATTACATATTTTCATTCAGACAACAAACAGAATCACTTTGATTCCTTAACGGATTTCAAAAACCTTGGTTTCTCTCTTCCTGTTTTACAGTTCTTTACACTGAATACATATCATACAATATGTTTCACACTACAACAGATAGAAAGTTTTTAAAAAGTAAATTTCTTTAATTTTAATAGTTACCTTTTATGATATAAAGATCTTAAATCCGTCTTGTAGCAATATAAGAAACCACAGTGATTCTGATTCTAGCCTCTTTGGTATTGTAAAACAACATCGTACCAAAACGTTACATTGTATCCAATCCTGTACAATATATACTGTCCCAACACATTAATGACCGAAAACAAAAACATGAAATAAATTCACCGTGACAGAGGTAGTTTTTTGATATGTCACGTGAAGCGAATAATACAAAGATGATTAAAAAACATCCATATCGCAGCAGTAATATTGATTTCATTAGAATTGAAAACAAAGGATCAATGTCCATATGGTAAATCCTTTCAATATTTCTTAGCAGAATTACAATAAAGCCACAGTGCATGTCTATTATTGTGTCTGTCTGTCGGTGTGTGTGCGCGCTCTCGCTGGTGAATGGGAACTTGTTTTGATTGCTACAAAATCTCAACTGCCACAGATGATCTATTTTTGCATATTGACATGTGCAGACAAATCCTCAGCTAAAACATTGTGTATATGTCTTTAAATTTATGTTCAAAATTGAATTTCGCATAAATGGCTAAAAATTGAAAAATACACACAGAAAACGTCATACGAACCGTAATGCAAGCGAAGTCATCAAAAGTTCTTACACTTATTTATCTATACAAGGAAGTTTACAGTTCCGTTCAAGGCTCTGTGCCTTTTATGCGAACAATTTGTGTAGTCATTGATCATTCATTAAGTATTTACAATCCTATAAGCCTAACTTTAGTTACTGTAAATCAACTGGTTTAAGTCTGTAATGGCTTTATTAAGTGCCTACCGTTTCACCTGTAGATTTGACATTATGCAGGACATAAATCGATGCGTTACCACGCATATCTGTTCCATGGAAAATGGGTCCCAAAGGACTTCCATATCCATTCCACTTTGTGTATTTATTGTGTGTGTGTGTGTGTGTGTGTGTGTGTGTGTGTGCGTGTGTGTGTGTGCGTTCGTGCGTGTGTCCGTTGGGTTCTTTATCCTGTTGACTTGTTAACTAAATGGAATTCGTTTGACAGGTATAGTTTCAATTCTCTTTCAAATGACTAATCAATTCAGTAATTATGCCGAACTCAGTGACGAAAGTGCTGAACTTTATGCTTTTTTCTCTCGTGTTTTCGCTAAGCTTTAAAGATGAAAGAATAGATATAGTCGCACAATTTGAAACTGCTCGGTCATTTGGACATTAGCCACTGAAGAGATCACACCTGTACATGGGCATACAAGGCTGGACTAGTGGAAAAAGGCTGGATGTTATCTGTGCAGTGGCTGGGCAAGAAATGGATAAATTAGTCTGTAAAGTTTGCCTTTTATAGGGGCACTGGCTCCAGCTGACTGGTCACACAGTGAAAGCCTTCAGACCTATTGTGAATGTGACACTTCCACCTATTGTGAATGTGACTAATTATAATCCATATTGTCTCAATGCACTCAGCTGAACTAGTGTCAAAAATGTGAGATGTACAAAATCAAAGATGGCCATCCCAAATAAATTTCTTGTGACCAATACTGATCGGCCAGTTTGCCTGTTTCCTTCGAGGATATGAAGAAAGTTTCTTTCATCCTTAAAGCGGCCGTGCAACGCAGGGGACGTTATGGTTACACAATAGCTTGCAATGCCTTTCATTAGCTTACTATGTAGGCCAATAGCAGATCTGCCATGGTCGATAACCACTTTATTCTGGCCACTACGCACCATAAACTTTTAAATTTTAGAATACATTGCAGATCCTAGACTGATTTACGGAAAGGACTTTAAAATCGGATTTTGGGTGGAAGAAATGAGACTAAACCGCACACTGCTAACCCAGCATCAATTGGTGACCGCTCTAACGAATTCACTGTGGAGACATTTTGCAACATGGTTGATCACAAACTATTCATGAGACATGTATGAAAGACATTTAAAACTACTTTTATATCGACCATGTAAGATGGACAATTTTAACGTAATTCCATCCTTGCATACAACTTATTGAGGCTCACTGTTGCGTGCAACATTAATTAGAAATTCTAAAAAAGGTAAAGCTGAATAGGAATTACCGAGTGATGAAACCTGTTGCTAGAGCGGGCAGCCTAATAGTTCATGCTTACACGCAAAATCTCGAACAACTCTTCTATAAATTTATCTAAGACAGATTTCAATTTCTTGATAGTTTCTCCGAAGTTTTCGCTTAAAAATCTGAATACAAATTTCCGTACATTCATGCCTGACATATATTCCTCGTTGCAGGTTAAGACATGATACGCAGATAATTGAAAAGATTTTAAGGTGGATAAAATTAAGTTATAATTATAACCGTAATATTTTTAACATTAATTTCATTACTACTTTAAGAAATGCATGCATACCTTGTGTCCTATTGAGTTATGTTGTGGCGCATGGAATTGCGGGGCTGTTTACGCTAACTGTGGCATTTCTCCGTTTTTCACCTATCTGGTCGTTGAAATCGCCCTTCCGTACAATATGATCGCCTAGAATAACGCTTTAGTAAAGTTCTTTGTAATTATGTCCTCCTTCCGTGGAATTACCACACTTCAGTTTGTGTTTATCTGTCCGTTTATTCTGCATATTTTTCTTGCTAAAGCTCATCGATTTGTTTACCGCGGACAATTAGGAGATACGCAAGTAAAACCATCAGCAGTGCGTGATGTTGAACGTGTTTCATCTTGATATGTGGAAATGAAGCTGCAGCTCAATACCATGCAGTAGACAGCCTGGAGACAGTTGCTATGGGGCTTTGAACATATAATCAGTGTGGAAGGGAGCAGATTCTGCAGCCATGAGTGGAGACAGCCTCCTATGACGGAAATTTGCAGGTACCTGTCAATCAGGCACGATGTATGCTACCTGTTACGATCATCTACCTGTAGAATGCGTCCAGGAGGATATGGATCTAAAGATTCCATTCCTGCAGCTGCAATTTAAGTGATCCATAACAACTCCTGATGTCCCATTGATCTGTTCTCCCGATGATACCTGTAAACCAAGCGAGTATTGATCATTGATCCGGAACTGCAATTAGAAACGAGCAGCTTTAGAACACAAGCTGGCTGCCAGTGTATGTGCATATTCATAGTCTTTCACTACCAGGCCTGTATGTGAAGCATGTTTTGTACAAGAACAACGAGGTGTCCTGATAGAGCACTGATCCTCATGCCTCCCCCGACTTTTTCTGGTCAACTTTTTCCTAACTGTTGACACTGAGTCCAAATCTGCTGAAAATGCCGGGGGGGGGGGGGTCCTGGTCAACTTTTTTGCAATGGCGGCCCAGAAAACAAATGTAGATTTCGTCCAATACATGAGGGTCAATAATAGTAAAACCTATTTAAGAAACCTTAGTAAAATGTAATCTCCGGCGTTGTTTCATGTTGTTTTTGCAGCAATGACCTTTATGTTGCACCTAAAGCACCTGCAGCAAAGAAATCTAATCAAAATGAACTAGAAATGAACAGGAAATGTTTATTCCTAAACTTTGGGCCTAAGTAATCATGCAAAGGTGACAAACAAGTAAATAGAATGAGTGATACGTACCATAATTCCATTTGGATAGTTTATAATAAAATATAATATGCCTCATGTTAAGCTCCTAAGTCACACATATATTTCCCACCCCGTTCCTCTGTAAAATTCACTAGTCTTGTCTTCTTGTCTCAAGATCTCACGATGAAGTCCAAAATGTCGTTTTGCTGATAGCAATCTGTCATGTGGAGGGTACAATACACACTTCTCACGGTTAATTGTTTCAGACAATAACGCGAACTTTTCCCGCTATTGTCACTTCAAGTTGATCTACATTCACATTTGAAATGAGATCAACTAACACTTTTAAACATCATATGTGACGGCCAGCTCGTTACAATTAACTACAATGTGCTATGCTACGAGGAGCAAATTTAAAAAGCTAGTTTATTGAAATGCAAGTTTGATTTGGAATTTTCGACACATAAGGCACAAATTTTACGCTGAGAATACTTTATTGCCAAAAGTTCTCGGACGAACTCCTCCCACACTATAAACCGAGAAAATATTCCGGAACATGGACCTTTTCTAAAGTGTGACTTGAGGTTTCGCCTACAAAAACACCAGCACACTGATGGTGAGTACCTTTCATGTAGATGTGATTATTTTGTCAATTTTGTAAGAAGTTCATGGCTCTCTCCATGTGAGTCTGTCTCATGTCGCAAATTTGGACGTCTGTCAAAATGTAGTCGATGATCCTGTAGACCATGGCGGGAAAGAAAAAAACATCGAAAAAATCTCCAAATTGTACTGTATGATGTTTGATCCGTAGGGTAGAGTGGGTAGTGTCTAATTACGCTTTCTTCGTGTATGATTTAAAGAAAGGTACATCTAATTGAATCATAATGTAATACAATACGTAAAAGGTCTTAAGCTGTAAAAGATACTTAATACCTTTACCAACGGAAGAATACAAGACAAGCGCAAAGGTTTCAAGACTAAACGAATGAGTTTATTACATTTATCTGCAAAGTGGGTGATTATGGTTTAAAATACGGAACGAATAAATTAAATATTGATATTACATTTTGAGATTAACTGCCGATTTTCAAAACCTTGTGCAAGGATAAGACGCATACATTATCTCAACGTCAGAGATTAAGTTGCTCTTGACGTTTTCATCAAATTGTAAAGGGTTAATTACTACACCTAATTTGGATACATATCTTTTGACTTCAGAATGTTTTTTGCATCTAAGTCTCCGGTTATTGCTTTGTTATTGTTGATGATGATACTGGAGTCCATCTCGGATAAGCCTCAGTGTCCGCTGGGCGCTCCATGTTCCTGTGTGTAAGACAGGAGCGATGATCTTCCGGAACGCGACAAGAGAAATGAACTGGTGTGCCATGACAAGGGCATCACGGATGAAAATCTCCCTGTGATGAGTGACACTGCGAAAAATCTAACATTCTTTAAAGTGAACTTTTCCGTGAATCACTTTGATCACATTCCTGTGGGCTTTGTGGATTCTCTGACCGGAGTGGAATTCATGATTTTGACATCCAACACTATAGCTGGACTTCCTGATACGCTCATAAATTTGACAAGTCTCAAAAGATTTTATCTGTCTGGCAATAAAATAACAACAGTAGAGGAAGGCAAGTTTATGAACTTATCAAGTCTTTGGACACTTCTCTTGGACAACAATAGGCTAGTTTCTTTAGATGCAGGGGCATTTACAGGCCTCTTCAAACTGAATCATTTAACTTTAAGTTCAAATCAACTTGAATCTATTGCTCCGAACAGTTTCCAGGATTTCGGGCAGCTGGATTATCTCAGTTTACATAACAATCATCTCGCCGTACTTTCACCGGGAACGTTCAACGGACTTAAATCTTTACACACGCTGAGACTGGACAAAAACCAGTTCAAGTCGCTACATGACGACGTATTTTTACCATTAAATTCTCTTAATAGATTAGACATTGATGCTAATAAGTTAGAGACATTAAAAGCGGCCGTTTTCAAGAACCTTACCAAAATGCTGACCCTTTATTTAAACTCCAACATGCTATCAAAGTTCCCAGATGGATTTTTTTCAGGGATGAAAAACTTACAGCATCTTGGTTTGTCTAAAAATACCTTCTCAACTATTACTCCTTCCACATTTGGAACCGATACCAAATTTAAATCTGTGCAATGGTTAAATCTGGCAAAAAACAAGGGACTTTCCTCTTTTCCCCAAAAATTCTTTGAATTATTTCCTAATTTAGAAGTGCTGGAGTTATCTGGTCTTCACTTGCAATATTTGCCACACCTTGGGTCGCTTTGAGCATAGGGCCAATGGAAACCTCCATATCACTGCTGTGGGACATTTCCGATACCATGAAGTCTGGCGTTATTTCTGGTTACCAGCTTACTGTCAAGAAAAAAAGCAAGCCAAGTATTGAAAAAGTGAAAACGATGCTTCCAAACGACACAAGGTTAACCTTGAATGATCTTGAATCCGGTGTCACCTACACTGTTTGCGTTGGAGCATTAGGCTGGGGAAATATTCTTTTAGCTCAGACGTGCAAGACTTGCGAACTTGCTTCCATTGGCACCCATCATGGACTGGCTATTGCCATATCCGTCCCTGTGGTGATAATCTTATTAAGCGCTGGCTTTCTGCTCTTTGTAGTTCTTAAAAAGCGAGGTGTATGTCAACTAAACGACCAGAAAGATATTCCAAACGTTTGCTTTACCAATCAACTTGCTGATGAGACATTACAAGACAGAGGTAAAATTTCTGAATGTTCTGGAATAGATTTTACCGATGCGTCTCAGCATTCAGATGTATGAACGAAATTGCCTTTATTTAAAAAGTTTCGATCTACTGTTTCTTATTTTTTAAGAAAAATAAATGATAGAAAAGTGTACGTTATGTTAACCTGTACATTCTTTCCCAATATGTGTGTGTATATTTCTGTTTTTATTTATACACTTTGGTGACAATGATACCTTTTTGTATCACTTTAAAGATTTGGAATCCTTTCAAAATTTTGCAGGTAAATTTACGTGTGAAAAGGAAACTTTTCTGTATATAGATAGATAGCCTCTTTTTAATGGAAATACCCTTTTATTTACATAAGGGGAGTTTTGTATATCATTGCTACTATTTTTGCCGGATTTTATTTTGAGTTTAAAATGAATCTATTGTTTAATTTATAAGGAAATTAGTTTAAAGTCGGGCTAATTAGAACTTGTAAAGTTTTCGCTTTCACCGAGACAAACTGTCAGTGTACACTTCCTTAAATGAAATCTTGTTTGCGTAGGGTCGGATAAAACATATTCTCGTGTAGATCTATTCATGTAAATTAAACATCAAACACTTTTAAATTTCGCATTTATAAATAACACAAAAATACCAAATGTTATAAAGAAAACCAAGATTTAAAATCAGCAGTTTAAAGTGTAAACAGCCCTTTGTGTCTCTAAAAGATAAACGATGCTTAAAGCAACAATGTGCTTCTACGTCAGTGGTTTGTAGATGCTAAATTTGGCTTTGAATAAAGGACATTTTACAGTTTTCACACAAATCACCTTTTTCATGTATCAGAACTCATCTTCTAAAATAAATTATGCAGAAATTTATTTATTCACCAGCTAAACTGTGATAGTCGCCTTACATTTACCAATTGATTCAACAAGCAATTAAGGATTTGCGTTTCATTTGTGAACAGTTGTTTGGTGAATTTTTATTCCAACATGAAAAGATAATAGATCGACTTTGTCGAATTACTACTGATCTCCGGTTGGGAAACGAAGGTTTGGTTGTACAGCCGCATACAGGATTTGCAACAATAGCCGAATTGTATCGTATCTGAACTTGAACACTACCTTATGGGGCTATCTGATATATACCCAAATATACACAATTGATACGACTTCTGAGTTTAATGATGTTCCATCCAATAAAGGCATAATGATTTAATTTATATTGATATGTATCTCGTTTGAACTTGCTATCTTTTCATTTTGACGAATACTGAATGTTTAAAAGAAAGATCAAACTCAAGTAGCACGCCGGCGAAAGGTAGGGACTGTAGCGACACATTCAGACTACTTAGGCATTATATTGGAAGGTCAATCATTCAGTTAGTCATTAACCTGAGATTACCCCATAATAAGGTCATTCAGGTCGTTATGAAATCTTACCACTCTTTCGTTATTTCCTTTAGAAATTATGCTGATTTTCTGCTTGGTTGAAAAATAAAAAATTGTGGCACTCTTAGCACCACACATAAAGGAAACGATAGAGGTTTATCCTAATTATTTTTGCCAACCAAATTAGGCAAATTTGCCTCATTAGGTAAATGAGTTGATACTATTTTTAGTAGTAGAATAACTAATATTGGTATCTTGGAAAATAACTAATTTTATGTTTCATTACCAAATTTAGTACAACTTTAAGGAACTAGAATATTAGATTTATCCCAAAAAATAGCACTCACCTCCCTGTCTAATTAGGCAAATGTACCTAATTAGGCTAATTTGTGTAATTACTAAATTAGATAAAATAATCGTTTACAATAATCGTTTACATAATTAAATAATCGTTTACATAATTAGAAAAAACCTCGAACAGCAGTTCCAAACACCGCATCGCACTGAGCATACCTTTAGTTTTCTCAATGAGCTTTGTTTAGTGGAGATCAATTGATCTCATCTGGCAGCCGCAGAAACGTAGAAACGTGCAGAATACAAAACAAGTTTCAAAGAATAAGTCTTGAACGTTTTGAAGGCATTTCTATATATGTTTAATAATAATGTATTTGATCTGGGTATTGGTTTTAAAAGTCAGAACTTCACAATGACTGCGTTCGAGTATGAAATTTCAAAAATGTTTTTCTTTGAATTAACTACTATTTAAATCCGAGAATACAGAATTATTTTCTTCCAGGAAATAATTTGTTAAATCTGTGTCACATTTTGTCTCATGCACAGGAACCTGACATATATGAGAGCCAATTTTTGGCAACAATTTATTCTATATTAAACAGAACCTGACAGTTATCATTTTTGTCACCAGACATCAAACCTTTTTCTCTCCTTTCAATAAGTTGTGTAATTAAGACAGACCTAAATACCAGAATTCTCCCCCCACAACAATACGTTATGCAGGCAATCACGTTTACATCGCATAGTTTGGCTATATCTAGATTATAGTTGTTTATCTGAATCGAGAAGACAGAAAAAGTTGGCCTGTAAAACGGCACACTATTTTCAAGAGACCTTGACAGACTTCTTACAGCGCAAATCCCTTGAATAAATATTGTGAATCAATCCGTTAATGTGAATCCATGTGGAACTGGAAAATATGCCGTGAAACTACGCAGTAAAACCAGATATATGCTGCGAGAATTGTCTTTATTTGCTGCATTTTATGTATGATGTATGTATTATAATTAACTAACAATTTAACAAAATGATTTAGCAAATAACGAACCTCAATAATTATGGCATATATTACTGACATCTCAATGAAATTCTGCATGAACATCTACATATTGGTAGATTTATAACATAAAGTATTAAAGAGGTGTACTGAGTGCATCAAAAGTTGCTCTCTCTGTACTAACTGTAACTTCTCCTTGCAGTGGTGCATGCAGCAAGTCAGCAATTCAGTAATGACTAGATTGCGGGGCAATTTTGTGAAATTCAACCAGTCGAATGCATTTCCACACGTAAGCATCAGTTTTATTCAAAAACAGAATCCTGTTGTTATTTTCAAAACTTGACCATCGATGTATCCGATTTCTCAGAATTTTGGCAGTGACATCAATTGTTTGCCTTGCGCTCATCAGAATCAATCAGCTGCACTTTTTAGTGGTGCCTGTATGTCTCTTGTATTGAAAGCGTAAGCAGTGCTATGCACATTACCAGACCTGAAAAGTGTTTTCTAGGGGTTAAGGTTTTGGAAATTTTAGGTTTTTTCCAACAAAGCGCGCCTGTTTCTTAACAAAGGCATTCTCATGCTGAGAAAAGATATCGAAATGTAAGTACCAACGTTGTAGGATCTAATAAGGGTCTGAAAAGGATGTTTACCTTTTGGAAAACTGTTTTGCATAGGTTTATAACTATATATCTATTGTAATTGCAAAAGGCGATCCTTCCGTTTTTGAACGAAAACCAAGCGGCCACACTCCCTGCATCGCGCATAATTTACCGGGGATAGAAGGGTAAATGTTGGGCCAGCACTTGTGGTACCCTAGGTCACATTGGCGGATCTAGGGGAGGGGGGGCGCGGGAGGCGCCCCCCTCCCCCCAAGGGCCAAAGTTTCTTCATTTTCATGCAGTTTTTGGG
>JBCAUI010516712.1:0-12153 GCA_038406195.1 Haplosyllis anthogorgicola | reverse complement strand
GGGGAGCTACCCAACGAGGCCCCAGGCGGGGTCGCCTTCAGCTATCTGGTCATGGAACGTTACCCGCTGTACGACCATCGATTGATCGACCAGAGTTGGGCCGAAGGCATGGTGTCTGACGTACGCCAACGGATACGAGGAGGAAGGTGGGTCCCCCACTTAGCAGCCGCGGAGCTGGTCGACCTGCCACAATACCTCCTGGGGAACTTGGACAAGCTCCTGACGTATGAAGAGTTCGCTGAGCCCCACTCCCACGCCCAGGGAGCCCTGTTGCTGGTTTCCCGTGCCATCCTCGCGCTGGGAGCCCGGACGCTGCGCCAAGGCGACCCTCTCTGCGAGGCTCTCATCGGGCTGAGAGAATTCCTGAATGACGAATATCAGAGGAAGACCCAACGAAGCCAGAAAGAAACGATGAAGCCCAAAACAAACCGAAGGAAATAGGAGACGAGTTACTTGTCCCAGAGCCAGAGGATAACCCCACGAAATCAAAGAGAAACGACAAACTCAAGGAAATAGCAGAGACGTTAGGTGTCTTGGAGGGAGAGGTAAGAATCTCGCATTTACATTTATGATCTCTTCTCCTGCCGCTGTTTCTGCAGTGCATTACATAAACTGAAACAATACTTTAATTCACAGGAACTGGAAGCGGTAAAAGCAGTGATTAAGGCCAGAGATAAAGCCGAAAATATCGTGACGAAAATCCGAAATGAGATTGATGCCGACGAGGGCAAGGTAAGAAAGATTCTCGCATTTACATTTATGATCTCTTCTCCTGCCGCTGTTTCTGCAGTGCATTACATAAGCTGAAACGATACTTTAATTCACAGGAAGTGGAAGCGGTAAAAGAAGTGATTAAGGCCAGAGATAAAGCCGAAAATACGGTGACGAAAATCCGAAATGAGATTGATGCCGACGAGGGCAAGGTAAGAAAGATTCTCACATTTACATTTATGATCTCTTCTCCTGCCGGTATGGCATTACATAAGCTGAAACGATACTTTAATTCACAGGAAGTAGATCAGCTGAAAGCAATTGTTCAGGCAAGAAATCAAAAAGAAGATGTACTGAAGAAAATAGGCGAGAGGATTAATTCTGGAGAGGGAGAGGTAAGAGTTCCAGATCTATGATTCCTTCACTCTTGTCGATGTTCCCTTCACCAGTGCGTTACATTAACTGAGGCAATACTTTGATTCCAAGGAACTGGCAAAGTTGAATGAGATGATGGAAATGCACGAGCGAGAAATCAAATATGAAAATGAGCGGCATTGGGGATTGTTAGACCGTGGAGAAAAAGAGGAGAACTTGTATAAAGCGGAAACTGCGTTAAGCAGTATTAGGGAGCAGATTGGTGCTATTGAAGGAAACGTAAGGACTTCACGTTTTTGTTTTCTTGGCTGTGGCTGATATGGCCCCAGTGTGTTACATAAGCTGAAACGATACTTTTGATTCACAGGAACTGGACACGCTGAACAAGTTATTAAAACACAAGAAAGACATGATGTTGAATTCCGAAGAGACACTTCAGCAAATCAGACAGCAGATAGGAGTCTCACAGGGAGAGGTAAGAATTTAAGACTTAAGATCCCTTCGCTCTTGCTGATGTGGCCATAGTGTGTTACATATACATAAACTGAAACGATACTTTCATTCACAGGAAGTAGATGGGCTAAAAGCTGTTGTTCGGGCTAGAAATGAAGCCCAAGATACTCTCAAGGAAATTGGAAAGGAGATAAATGCCGGAGAGGGAAAGGTAGGGAGTTGCAGATTTATGATCCCTTCACTCTTGCTGATGTGACCGTAGTGTGTTACATAAACTGAAACGATACTTTTAATTCACAGGAACTGGAATCGCTGCGGAATATGCTGAGCCAGGAGAGAGTCGGAATTAAACCTGCCTTAAGTGTAAGAATTTGACTTTTATTAGCTCTTCACTCTTTGCAATGACTCCGTTGGGTTGCATATACGTACATTGCTTAAGCCGCGTTTTAGTAACATCAAATTTGATGGCTCAGTAAACCTGAAATAAAAGTAAGAATTCTACTTTTATTATCCCTTTACTCTTGGACTCCATTGTGTTACATAAGTTGAAACAATACTTTGATTCACAGGAAGCGGGTGTACACAGAGAAAAATGTGCAACATTGCAAAGCCAGGTGATCACCTGAAAAAAGAGATTAAACAAGTGGTAAATTTTTTTAACCCAATTATAAATTACAGCTGATCAATACATGCATTGCTTAAGCATTTGATGTTTTAGTAAACAAACCTTTCCCTTACAGGTAGAGGTTTCGAATAAAAACGCTGCGGTTGCAGAGAAATTGAAAGCGAGACTCGAAATTGGTCAGGTAAGTCATTCGGACGGGTACGAAAACTCTGTTAACATTTCAATATTTAACTTGGTGATGATTTTTTCAACAGCGTTTGTATATTTTTAGAAACCCAAGAGACAAACTTACAGAATACCACAAAAGGATTGGGGAAAAGAGATTGATGCACAAGCATTGAAAACAGCTAGGAACGCCACGCAACTCTCTGGAAACAACGTCGATGCACTTCGTTTTTATTTTGAGGAAGTGGTGAGAAAATTAAATAATAAGCTATTACGGGTTTTGTACTTTTTACTGTTAATTGATTTTTACAGGTCTTAAACTTTATTTATTTCCCAGTGAATTTGGGAAATTTGAATGTTTTACATACAATTTATGTGCTCTTATTTTTCAGACTGGTTTCTGTAAAAAACTGGACAAATTCAAGTTTCATAAATGGGTGCCTGCGGTGACCAAGGTCACCAAATTTGTGCTGGCGTTACGACAAGCACTATTGGGTACAGACGACGAAGACGTAAAGAGTGTTAAAGAAGATGATCAAGAAATCGAAAAGGAAGAAGATAAAGAAAAACAAAAGGAAAAAAAGAAAAAAGAGAGAAGGACAAATCTTGCCGAGAATACATATGATGACTACGATTTATGGTCCATTATGCCGTACCGAGTAAGTACAACAGTATTTTTCCTTAAGCAATATATTACACATAATTCAACATCTTACAGGTGTTGCAAATGGTCCATCGTGCTGTAGAGAATAAGACCAACCGCATTTTCCTCAAGCAATAAACCACACATTTTAAAGTCAGAAACATTAATTTTCAGACTATGGCTGCCTACATGTTAGCAGCCGTCGGACCGCTGCAATGTGCCCACTGCCCAGTAAAAAGTTACGAGGACCACATGTGCTACACTGTGACGGATGTCGATTATCACATAAAACGTCACAAGGAGGTCATAGGACACAAAACTGTAAGTACAGAAAAGTTAATAAATGGTTTTCGTATGTAGTTGCACAATAATCCAAGAAGTTTGTTTAGTCTTGAATTATCGTTCCCAGGACCAGGTTATTATGGTAGTTCTGATACGTCTGGTCCTGGGACCAAAAGCACAGCTTAGGTTCAGACAATTGCTTTTTTGGTCTCGAATTATTGTTCTCAGGAGCAGGTTATTATGGTAGTCCTGATACGTCTGGTCCTAGGACCAAAAGCACAGCTTAGGTTCAAACAATTCTTTAATTTTGAAAATTTGAAACAGAAAGAAGACGTAGACCTAGTGTTCAGGATCCCAGAGGAGGTCAGCGCCGAGGAGCGTAAACGGGTAATCGCACAACGGGAGTCGAAGAAAGCCGATGATACTTTCGAGGATTTGGACATCGTCGTGCTAAAACAGGTAATAACTTGGATATCGTCGACATCGCACTGTTCTTGTGTACACAAATGCACATACTTCACCAATTATTAAAATTTTCCATGTATTTTGTTTTTGTTTTTCTAGACCAGTGGCGAAGATTCTGAGAACGCTAATGGATTAGGGTTGGTAGCGATTGAGTTCAATGGTGGAAAGGTAGTTCCTGAGAACAATGGTGGAATAAAGGTAATTTCCTACATGTATTCGCAGACATGAAGGGTTAGGGTAAAGGTTTCAGATAGTTAAGAGCAAAGAAACACATTTCATCCAGTAGGTATTCCTCAAGTGAACATGCTTTAAATATTGTTTTGTGAACTTTTCAGTCGGAGCCAGACAGTACGACGAGTTCGCAGAAGCAGAACGAGACGAGTCAACTGAATGAAGGTCAGATAGTAGAGGACAAAGAGATCCCGAAACACAAGAAGAGTAAGAAGGAAAACGATGAGAAATCGAAAAAGGACAAATTAAGACATAGTAGTAAAAGAAAGCGCAACAAATCTGAGAAATATGGAGTGAGTTTAATTGCTGTATTCTTTGAAAACTAAAACAAGGAAACATTAATTAGTGAATTTTCTAGCAAGGCAAAACTAGTGTACCAAAACGAGTTACATGAACATGAGGTTATTTGTAATGTGTTCCAGAAGAGTGCGAAAAAATTTAAGGCAGAGGGAAATCAATCTGACACGCAACAGGAGAAGAGGAAAAAGAAAACCCTTGAGGCAGTTACAATGGAAGGTAACATGGAAGAAGGCAGTGATGAATTATATTCGCCATCTAGCTCATCCGACTCAGACGAAAGCGAAAGTGAGGTAATTTCCGACAGAAATATTGTATACTTCTTAAGTTGAATAGATTTATTCCTCATAAAAAAACGTTCATTTTTTAACTTTCCAGCATGGCAAAAAAAGTCGACAAAAAAGGCTAACAGTACAGTCGGATGAGTCATATAAAGATGAGAGTTTATTTGTAGCATGTTTTAAATATTAGTTTGTTAACTTTCCAGGTAGCGCTTTCTCAGTCATCTAGAACTGACAGATGATGACAGTGATACTGAGGTAATTTCCGATAGTGCTATCTTAGACATGTAAACGACTTGAAATATCGTGAGGTAATTTCCGATTTGGCTATCTTAGATGTGTAAAAGACTATTGGAATAAATATTTTGTTTAAATGGGTTAAGAGTACAGAAAAACCTAGATCATTCGTCTTGTCAATACCCTTTTAAGTATTCTTTTGCTTTTTTCTTTCAGAATTCTGGGACGGATGATCTATTGAATCTAAAGGTCAAGTTTTACGATGAAAACAAACTTTTAACATCTGGCGCTGAAGTAAAAGTGGAAGGAAATGATTTACAACATTAAGTGAACACTCACTCTATTGTATGATATTGTAGTCCAGTTCTACGATGAAAGCAAACTTTTAAAATCTGTCGCTGAAGTAAAAGTGGAACGAAATGATTTACCACAACATTAACCCTCATAGTGCCTATCGGCACAAAAGTGCCGGTACGATATACTGCCCTAGTTTACATTCGGAACATAGCAAAAAATGTAGCAGTGGGTGCTTTCGAAAAAAGTGTTTTGTGAATGGAATACGAAATCACTTTTGATCTTCATTTATTTATTTTCTATATTATACATTCTCATGCATCCATTTATAATATGTCAAAAATCATATCATGTGTCATAAATCCACTTATGAAGAAGCTCTTTTTTGTAATCTAGTTTTGTGTGGTATATTTCAAAACATTGATCAATGCAAAGTGCTTTTTTGCAGATTCTACACCAAACAGATGTGCGTCTTGTTTTTCGTCTATTTGTGACATGTATTCCCCTTTGTGCCAGTTGTTTTTTCGTTGGATTGCATGCATAACAATCTCTACTTGGTACCTTCCTGATTGACCCTTCTTCAGGGCTTAATTTTGAAGGAAAATGACGACCACTCAGTCTATCTTCCACATCAGGGAAGCGTTTTTTCCTGTTTTTACTGTGAACGGCATCAAATCCACTCCTCAATAAGTATTTTGAAATGTATTCTACATAATCACTGTGGCTTATCTTACACTTGCCATACTTTGTGTTCAAAATGTATGAGTTCAACACCAAAGTAGAAAATAAGTAAAAAAACAGTTTTTTCCACCATTTCACACTTTTTCTTGAAAAACTGTAATAATAAGATAATAATTGATCCCCAAGATCCGTACCACCCATGTAATGAATGTAGTCATGAACTGGTTTGGGTTTAAAAATTGTATTTCCATGTATATCTTGCTTTGTAGTTGGAACCTCTACAGCCTCATGAATTGTTGTCAGCATCTTCACATCCCTTTTTTTTCACACCATTTTATCGCCAGTAGTTCATTATTTCGCCTAAAAACACTCTCTCCAGCTTTTAATCTTGCAAGTGCAACAGCTTTGGGATATCCTTTTCTTGTAACACGGGCAGTTCCACATGCATAGGTCATTCTATAAAAAAGTTCCGAAAACAGCTCACAGCTTGTGTAAAAGTTGTCCATGTAAACTCTGTGACCAATATCCAGCAATCCAGATTCTTCAAATAATCCCATCACAATTTTAGTTGTTGTTGTACAGTCCTTATCCAGAAGTACTGCAGAATCTGTGCACCTAGTCCCTGTCGTTCCAGTGTACACATCAAGATTGACCACATATCCTGAAGTTGCTTCATTTATTTCAAACAGTTTTATTGCAAACTTATTTGGTTTTGCAGGATTATATACACGAAATCTGACACGTCCTTTCCAAGGACATGAACTCTCATCAAATGATAATTCTCTTTTAGGTGAATATACACCCCTAAAGTTTGTCTGACACATTGTTACAAATGGGCGTAATTTTGCCAATGGATCATGCCCTGTCCTTCCTATTGCTGGGTTCAGACTGTTATCAGCTAAATGTAGATTTGACATAATTGCCTGAAAACGATTTCTGGTCATATATCTCCCAAAGAAACTTGTCTCACATATTTCACTTGTACACCAATATCGTGCAATACTTGTTTTCCTTACGATACCCATTGCCAGTAAATGTGAGAAGAATACTTTCATTTCTTGTACAGTCACATTTGACCATGATTTGATCCTATGATGTCGCCATTGATTCCTTCCTGCAATTTAAATAAATGTTTCAAACTATTTTGACAGATTAGTGCACATGTCAATGTTATTGTTTACATTTTTACGGACAACAGAAAATCACATGATGAAAACACGTCATCACGGACTCATGCGCACAAGCATACAACATTCGAAATTGCCCGGCAAAAAGCAAAGCGGCAATAAATTTCAATTTTTTACCAAGGCCACTGATGTCAGGAAGTCGTAAGGTAAGATGATATTTTAATTGCCTTCATGTACGAATCAAGACCACATGGGTAATAGAAAGATGACGTAAACATGCTGCAACTTTGTTCAGAAACTGACCAAGCAAATCTAGATCTATCATTTTGGAAACTTTGCCAATTGAAGTGGCTTCCTTTTCAGTCCACAACGGAACCTGGGATTTATAACCACTGATTGCAGCTGTTTGATTTGATATGTAAATGTGTATTGAATGAAGCAAATGTATAAATTGGTTTGTGATATTGTTTTTGGAAATTAGCCTACAGTACTGGTATGTTTGAAAATCGTGTGTTTATGACAGAAAATTCTTTTGAAAGAAGCTAAGAGGTCAAAAATGCACAGGCATATGTCATAAATCTCTTTTTGTGGGTGTTGTTAGTGACAGATCGTAAATGGATTTCAACTGTTCCCTTGAAAGACTTTTTTCAAGTGTAAAGTCATGTCAAAGAGTAATTTCAGTTTTACTTTTGACATTCATACACACAGACGGATAGAACAGGATACACACATTGGGCTCTGTATGTACTGATGAATTTAATTTCATTCTGTTTTGACAGTCTCGGCGTCTAAGCGACATGGAGAAAAAAAGGCAAGAAGAGGAGGAAAAGCGATTTAAAATGTTCGTCAGGCAGGAATTGGAACAAACAGGGTTACTCAGTAGTACACTGGACACCACTATTCTCGGAACCCCAGGGAAGCAACCTCCTCAACCTGGGACATTGCAAACCTCAACACCAATAGGGCCAGTTATGTCCACTCCACAGGGTTTGGCCCTGAGTTTGTCGAGTATTGCTACGCCGTCGTTTGCTGACACAGAGGACAGCCTGAAGCTGGAAGAGGAAATTAAACAGATGGAGGAAGAAGAATTAGAAATAGAGCGCAGGAGGGAGGAAGCAGCGACTGCGAAGTTTGAGATAGAAAAGAAAAAACGCAAGGCAGAGGTAATGTTTTTACATGCAACTGTCACATGTTTTGTAGTGTCTCCCACAAAGCCGATTCAAACCAGATGTGTCATTACCAGTGGAATGTGAACAACTTTTCATGATCATGGTAGACTGCATATACTGTACTTTGGACTTGTCACTTGTCATGTTGTACAGCCTCAACTCGCATCACAAAATCCTGTTTCATGTCAGGCCTAAATGCTCCTTTAATTATTTTTCCAGGAAGAACTTGAGAAAAAGCGAATGGCGAAACGGCTTGCCCTAGCAGAGGCAATTGATCGCACTGTAAAAGCCACAGGTGTTGAGAGGGAGGATCACTTTTACAGAGATGAAAGTTACTGTGACGCTCCCTATGACCTGTCACCTGAGGGCCTGTCCGGGTTTGAGAGATCAGACAAACTCCGGATGGCGTTTACAACAATAACTTTTCATCTGGAAAAAGTTAACGAAGCCTACAATGTGGCCTTACCGTGAGTTTTTCAGTGCAATTGGTCTATGAATGAAAACTTGACATAAAACACAAGCACATTTGTGTAGATCAGTATTTGAATTTTGAACCTGTCTTACATTCACTACATAAAATCGCCTCATCTGTTTATTGTTCTATTATTGCAGAATAATGAATGACATGAAGCAGGAACGGATGGCCCAAAAAGAAAAACAGGCTCAGGCTCAGGCTCAGGCTACTCGAGGAGAACAGGGAGGGTCTGGGAGTGGAGATGGAGGGGTTGCAGCAACAACCTCTGGCGGAAGGTAATTAGTATCATGATCTGCTTCTAATTTTGTGTTTTGAATCTTTGGTTTTCTTTGTTTACATTAAGATAATTTGGCAAAGAAGTGCCGTCCCATTATTTATTGAGCATGTGCTTCAGTTGACCTAGAATTTGTCAAAACTGTAATGCATTTTACCTCGTGATACAGGTACAAAAACAGTGCAGATGCCTGTAAATACGGTATGTATTCACCAAAAAAGGGCAAAATGATTTGTTTTGTTTGCTATGCACTGCCAAAATAATAAGTAAGCTAATGTGGGTGTCAAGGTATATATTCATACCATTTCAACTCTAAAATAGTTTTGGACAAGGTTTTTAGATCTGTAAATAATGTACAGTGGTCCCCGGTTAGCTCGACCCCTGTTTACTTGAACTATCTCTTAGCTCGAACTTTTTAAGCAATCCAAGATCACTGAACTGTTCAAGAAGGAACCCTCTTAAGTCGAACTTCTTTTACCTCGAACTTTTTTCTTGACTCCCTTGAAGTTCGAGCTAACCGGGGACCACTGTATCTGCACTGTAGAAGTTCTTTGTCACCTTTATTTTAGAAGGAAATCTGCATGACTAATATGGTATCTCTTTCCTAATTAGTAAGTAAGAAGTCATCAAAAAGTGGTATGTGTGTTTGTTCATGTTTGTATTTCCCTAAATACAAACCTGCAGCATGTATTTTTGCTGACCAAATTCATTAATACTTAAAAGCATGTTTTTAATTGGTGATGTTAGATACTTGAATTCCTGTGAAAAGTTCGAACCTGTTGTTTGGAAATCCTTGTACATGTATTGTTAGATACTGTAAGCCTTTTGTGTAATACCCATGAAGGTAGGTTATGTCATTATTATACCAAAAAAAGGGAATGATAGACTTGTTGGTTGATAAAATTGCAAAAAATGTTGATTTTATATCTTTAACTCACTACAGTTGTTCTTAATTTAAAAAAATGAAAATACGGTAATGAAAAATTGGTTTTGCAAGTAGTTAAATTTCTTTTTAATTTTGTTGCAGTGACGTGGCCGGTGATATACAGGGACATGTGCAGTAGGACGTCTGCACGTCTGCGCCACAACATCCTAACGGATATTACCAATACATCCTCATGTATTCAAGAAAGGAAAAAAGTGAAATTTAGAAATGGATCGAAAATGTTTTCGGTGCGGATTTATACCCCATAGGAAGTTTTATCATTCTAAGACATAATTTGATGACGTGTTTTTAGAACTGTTTAGAATGAAAAATGTGGCTCCTGATGTAATCAGCTGTCATATTTGAACGTTTTTTAGCCTTTGAACTTTGGAATGATTTTCACGGTATGAACACAAAAGTTTGTGGATGGTTACTTTTTATTAAACTGTTGCTTTTGAAAAAAATAAAAGAATTTCATTCAACGTTGAAATGTGCAATGATTTTAGATGCACAGGTCTCCCCACCTAGCTTGAGCCCTGAAGGAAACCAAGAAAAAGTTCAAATTGAACAGAGTTTGAGTTATTAAATAAATGTAGTATTGAGTTAGCAGCCAATGTGTATTTTCAAAAGTTCTGACCAACAGTGGTGGAGCCAGGCAGTGAGACCTGTAGTTAAAACTGGATTACCAAAGAAGTGATGACCATTTTAAACTTTCAACAGTGAAATGATTTATAATTACACTGCGGTATAAAATAAGTGATGAATCATATTTGTACACTGTCAGAGAATTTTTAATATTGGAGTAGTGTTTTTAAAGAATTTTTCTTATTTGAGTAGATAAATAAATAACACGGTGTTTTAAACATTCCTATTTGTTTTAGTTTTTGTTTGCAACCAAAGTTGGCCGAGTAAATGTCTGATTTGAGACATGTACACCGTTTTTCTGACTAGATTTATTGTATACCTCATCCCTAGTTAAAAAAAGCTTTGTTAGTGCATGTTTGACTTTTTATTAGTCTGCAGTGAGGAAGTAAATGCCAAGACTGTCAATAGATTATGTTGCAAGACACAATGTCAATCAAATAAGAAAGTTATGCTGTGTACTGTACATACCGTTGTCATTTAGTTTGGAGTTTGCATAGCGATTAGTTTCTTCAACTAGTATTTCCCACATGTCATCATTGAAGAGAGACTCAAAATACGCTTCTGGATCTGAATTGTTGGGTACAGTACAATGGCCATTGAGATGACCTGTAAATTCTGATGTCGATGGACCAGTGTCTTCTTCAATACATGGCCATCCCTCCAGTGTGTCGTCCTCATTTTCAAAATCACGATTGTACTGTTGCAATGGCACAGATATGTAATCATCAAGTAGTTCATCAATAGGTTCTTCATCATCAAGTGTTGAATCAAAGTTTGTGTCATTATCAGTATCACTAGATAAGTATAAATCATCAACCAGATCCCATGTACTGGTAACAGTCTCTTCCGAAACTGATCCACCTGGCTCGGAAACTGATCCACCTGGCTCGGAAACTGGTCCATCTGGCTTGGAAACTGATCCATCTGGCTCATTACAATCATAATCATTCAAATTTTCAACAAAAACAATGTTTTCCTGACTTGAAGAAGACATTTCACATTTGGAACTGAAATCCAGTACATGTAGTTTTGTTGCCTGTGTTCTGGAATTGGACCGAAACATGTACATGTATTTATGTGCTGTGCGATTGCTTATTTTATTGGATTTCACAATTACAAATGCACACTGCAGGGCCTTGAAATAAATATTCATTAGAATACGCCCCATTTTTGGATCGTAAATCTTTATTTGACAGAAATAAAGCATGTCAAACACACCTCCAATCATCGGCACAAAAGTGCCGATTAGCACTGGCATCCACTAAAATTTCACCGGCTCTTTTGTGCCGATTGGCACCCGGGATCTATTTATTTATAGAGGGGCATGGCAGTATGAGGGTTAAGTGAACACTCACTCTATTGTATGATATTGTAGCCACGTTGTCATCAAATAAAACTTATTTAGAGTCCACTCACTCTATTGTATGATATTCTAGCCACGTGGTCGTCAAATAAAACTTATTAAAAGTCCACTCACTCTATTGTATGATATTCTAGCCATGTTGTCATCAAATAAAACTTATTTAAAATTCAAAGGTATTCTGTTGTTATATTTAATCCAGGAACCTATTGACGACGTTCTCAACGCAGGAACCTATTGACGACATTCCACAGATTTAGATTGATTGATAACAGCTGTGCGAGTAGAAAGGGAGATGGATAGCTCTGTGCTGCGGCATGTTTACAGATCCGTGCACCCATGGAGCTGCTTCTGCCATTGTGTTGAGGGGTAAAACAATGCTACCACTACACATGCCAAAACAGTAAAAGACTTACCCTATGTTGTTACGCTCTGATT
>JBCAUI010516701.1:0-12153 GCA_038406195.1 Haplosyllis anthogorgicola | reverse complement strand
AGGAAAAATCCTCAAAAAATAGGAAAAATAGGAGTACCCTCAAAAAAATAGGAAAAAATAGGAACTTGACGCCCTGCTGTTGTACCGGCTTACTTAATTTGCACATTTTTCATTGGCAAACAACATGGCAGCATTTTTTTGTATTGACATAATCGATGACTGAGAAGTGCATGATTTACCTGTCGCAACATGTTGCACTGCGCACACAGTTTCTCAGTGACAAAACCAGATTTGTCATTGGGCATCATGTTCTATTTATGCCATTTTATGGTACTTACCCGGATGTGACAAAATACCTTAACAAAATATGCATACTTTTGTTGCTGTTTCACAAACTGCAGACACAAGATAGTTTCACATCATGTGACTGACATCAGAGGCTGACAAATGCTGACACTGAAAAAAGGCTTCATACCAAAAGCTCTGTATGACGAAAACTGCTCTGAAAAGCAGCCTAGAAAAAGGAGGTGCATCATACAGACTACACAGAGCATGCCATTAACGGATACATGTAGGTTACTTTCACCGTGCCAGATATAAACGAACGTAACAAGAAATTATTTAGATCGAAAAGCTAAGTAGGAATATGAATTTGATTTGTTCATTGTACGTGTTATTTGCATGCCTAAGTTTAGGATACGTTGATTGCGGTATTTTAAGACATTTGGTTAAAAGGCAAGGAAATGGATACGACCATCGATGGAAGAAGGAAAACTTTCAAAGCCCAGCTTCAAATCCTGAAATATGCGGAAATTATTCTTTTCTTTGTGATCCTGTAAATATACTCACTGACGGACAAGGTAAACCATTATTCTTTATCGTAACTGTGCCGCTGTCAATAAGGGATAAGCCTAATTGCAAAAAGGGGTCCTTAAGAAAAACTGTCATGGCGGCTGAGAAGTGGGGCGCAGAATTGCCCCTGTCGATGTATGCTGGCTGCTGTGTTAAATGCTGTTTGCTGTCTGTTGTTATTATTGTATTTATGCACAAATAAATTATTACAAACAATTGTAAAGATGTCTAGCAATGTATATTTATTGAAATAAAATGTCACTTAAAAGTAATTAGTTTTTTTTTTAATTACCATGCTTAATGAGCAAAATATGCGCAATGCCCTTCAGCATCCAACAAAATTTGCGCGATGTGTCAGTATTTCAGTGCAATGCAAAAAAATATCCTAGAGTGCATGAAAAAGAAAACAATTAAGAAATTAGCAATGGTAAGACAATAGGACAATGTAGTTAGACAAAATTCATGGACACACCAACCTATGAACCATAAATATCACTATTTTATGTATAAACACAAAGGCCATATTACTACATATCAACACACCAGACTACTAAACAAAGATTGTGTCATCAACTGAATCTCCAGGGGTAAGATTTAAAGGAAAGAACAAATATGGCTGCCAATATGAGAATAAATGCCATAGTAATACAATTTTTGTGGACTTGAGATGAACCAAAAAAATTTATAAATTGCTTTTAGTTCATCGTAAAGGATGTTCACCTGAAACGAGTCTTATTGTGTAGGCTGAAGGCTAACAAAAGTAGAATTTCTGTAAACAGTTTGACACGTCGCACTGAATTTCACTTGTGACGAAGTGCGTCGCACGAGCCCAGCAAACAGCAAACAGCATTTAGCACAGCAGCCAGCATACATCGACAGTGGCAATTTGTCACTTCTGAGAAGTCACCTCGAACTTTTCCTCGATTAGGCTAAATAAGCCATTATGCAAAAGCTGCGTTGCGGTTTAATTATTTGCATCGTACAAGTTATGTTGACCCGAGCCAGTTATAAGTCTGTGTCTGTGCCTGCGTTTGAGTCTGGGGTCGATTACGAATTTTGTATTTTTTTTTCTGCGGCCGATGACATTTTATATACAGGAACTGATGACATTGTACGGAAAATAGCTTTAAATTGTTAGATTGCATGCCTTTGTGATTATTTAGGCCATTTGCTTACAATTTTTCAAAGTCAAGTCGACAGCCACTAACCTAATACAGTATCTTATGAAAGCTAACCTTAAAACTCATGTTTGTGTAATGTTTTCATTGGCGGATTTAGGGGGCGCAGGAGGCGGCCAAAATTTTCTTAATTTTCATGCAGTTTTTCCCGATTTTGGGTGAAAATTGAGTTGCCCCCCCCCCCCTACGGACCAGGTGCCCCCCTCCCCCGTACGGGAAATCCTGGATCCGCCAATGGTTTTGTCTTCCTGCTTACAGTGCATAATTAGTAGTTTAATGATTCCTCGAACGACACTGGACTATGCTTATTATCCACGTGTGGGATCCTACGCGCACACACGTCCTAATAACTGACTATGGAAGGCATTGCTTATTTTTCTCGATCACGCCCCATTGTAAACTAATAAATAATGCCCCTATAAATAGACACCGCATCCATGTAAATCAGGTCTTTTGTTTGAATAAACTTATCAATCACACGTTGTGCATCACTTGTCTCTCGAACCTTATTTATTTTATGTTGCGAATCGCGCACGCTACACACGTACTGTTCTCGATGTTGTGTCGTTAATACGTAACAATACAGCGTGAAATTCCTGGTGCCAAAATTAATGATGATGCATGTAATTTATCTCTCCTGATTCAACGTATCGTTTGAAGAGATTCTTCTGAGTATTTAGTTTATTGCCTATGAAAGTGTAATAAACAGTTGATAAAACCATGAAGTGTGTATATTACATTACATTATTACATTAATATAGTTACCCAGGTGGAATCAAATATTACATCTAGTCGGTTGTCAGTGCCATGTGATTCATCGCGGGTCAGCTTTATCATCTCGGTCGCCATGGTTCCTGGAATGTACATGTACAAAAATGGGTATGTCTTTACAACTTAATGATTCATGATGGAACTATCCAAATCAAGAAATCCCTATTAAAAGTTAAAAGTACAGAACAAAAGAGGAAACAAAAGAATTCCACGCTGTGGTTTCGAATTTTGGCTCTAAACTTTTAATGCGAATTTCTTGATTTGGATAACTTTAACTTAAGTTAAGGGATTACCATGTTTCTCCGGTGGTAACATGGTATACCAGTTTTAAAGGAGATCTATCGTTCGTGTATTTGGTTCCCGAAACATGCTAGGATCTGCTTCCAGATATTTTCACCTCAACTCATTTGAAACATCAAGAAGCCTCAATCTTGTAATACATCCATATTTTCGAAATATAAAGTTTTGAAGGTTCTTGCAATGCAAAAGAGAATAGTGTTGCACATTTATTCCTTTCAACAGAAGTTCAACTTACATTCCAACTAATTCGAGTGAAAGGAGGCAGGCAGCCAGAGAATTTGGTTTATATCTTCGGAATCACCAGTACCATAATACGTCTAACTGCAGTGAACAAGTTGTGATAGTCATCTCTAGAGATGATAGGCAGGTGAGGAAATTCAGGTTGTTCCCCTAAGATGTAAAATTGGTACCATTTGAAAAAGTGCACCAAATCGAGCTACCGCTGATCTCATCACCATGATGGTTTGCGTGAGGCATAGCTCACACCAAAGTTAGCTGAGGTCTCAAGTGAGTTCCTGGCTGGGAAATTAAAAGTTGTAAACCATACATAAGAGTGAAATCAGGGCCATAACAAGAGTGAAATAACATTAAATTTAACTAGATTTAGATCATGTGAGTCCTGTACATCCCGTCAGCAAATGGAGTGTGATATTTCTGTGTTCATATATTAGGTGTACACAGCAGTAGCAGACCAGGCCAGGAAATTGTTGACCCTTGAATGCGTAAATGACATCTATAACGAAGCCGTGCCAGCCTTGAATTCTTCACTTGCAGAAGGATTACTGCACATTGTTAAACAATATCGGTAGGTCTCTTTTTATGTTTGAGCTGAATGCTCTCTATCGAGCATTCAGCTTTCTGTTTTCATGAGATTTTTGCATTGATTTCTGACCTGATTTCTGAAAGTTCTGGCAAGGTGCCAAGGACGTCACATGACAAGCCTGGCCATGCAAGGTGTCACATGACAGACAAAATGGCGGCATGAAGCTTGGTAGCCGACAGGTTATCTTCTTGTTTTGAATTTTATTGATTTTACAAACTGTTTGATTTTTTAGGAAACAAGTTATTTTTTGATAATAGATGCATTTTTTGAAAATTCAATGTAATCCAAATGATTAAAAGACATTACTTTGCCCTAAACTTACAAAGTAAACCGGAAATATGTAATGTGTGTGACATGTATACATTTACAGTCACATTCACCAACTAGGGCCCGTTTGCTTTGTTAAAAGTCAACGACATGAACACATTAATCCACTTATTGTAAATCAAATCAAGTAAAAAGGTAGCTGAGAAACGAATTTCTAAGAAAAATAATTCACACAGAAACACGGTTTTTTCTTTCAGAGGAGAAAACTCCATTAATTTTGGAACAATAGAGTTCAACACTGTGTTATGGTGTTCTTGGCAATAACACACCGTGGGATTTGTTACTTTTGAAAGATTTTCTAACAAATGCGCTGAAATCATACTGCTCCCATAAGTGCACTTGATTAATTCAGTTTTGAGATAAAATAACTCAGTGCCGTGTCTTACACCCAAAAGTCGCTCATTTTATTTGCAAAATAAAAAGCCTCGAACCTTTCATCGTCCCAAAGTATGACACTCATTTGGAGATAGGTGTGTATTGGGATAAAGGTCAAATATGCCGCACACAATTTGGAGCTTCATTTCACAAATTTCATGATCATTAATCATATGTGTTAAATTGCTAGGACACATTATACTGATCAGAATAGTCTATACCCTTTATACTGTCAGTTTTTGTTTGCACCACCTCCTTCAGGATGTAGGATGTCAATCTCGTAATGACAAAAGAGCCTCATGCAAATTCATAATATAACTAGAAATCTCATTGACACAATGTTAAAGTTTTGGACTAATCTGTGGATAATTAAAGTTATTTTTGCTGAAAATAAGGGTGAGAACTGAGAAGACATAGTCTACAAAATCATTTATTGCATAGCTTCTCATCTCCATTTTTAGAAATAAGGAGAGATTTGAGGGATATTTGGTACGAAAGTTCCCATTTACAGGAATGAAAATAACATCACATTTTTTAACAACCAGAAGTCCCATTAACCTTTTTTCGTGGTACCATCAACGCATTGATACCCAGAGACAAGTTTCTGTTGACATCAATAGAAAGTCATATACTCGTTTAACATGTACGCCCATTCTCACTTTTTAAAGGTTGGGAATTATAGTATCTCATATGATATTTATAGCAATATGCTTGATAACCGCGTTGCGTAGCAGTTCTTAAAATTTGTATCTATTTGAAACTGTTAAATATGTGCTATTGATGCGCATAAAACATAGCGCGATTTATCTCAAAACTGCTTCAATATCAAGGAGCTGGATCTAATTGGTTCTTACTTACGTAGGGTCTTAAAACGTGCTGCTAGCTGTCTAATTACACTCAAATACAGTGTACATTTCTTTCGGACAGACAATGGATGGAAATCAGAATTGACCCAGATGATGAAATTTCCATTACTTTGCAAACAATAGCCAGGGTCGGATCCAGGATTTCTTGTTGGAGGGACGCCTTCATTCAAAACTCTATGAAATTAGAAGAATTTTAGGCCGTCAGGGGCGCGCTCCGGCAGTGCCCCCCCCCCTGGATCCGCCAATGATAGCACATCATATGTACAGCGTGAAGTTCTTTTGTTCTCTCTTTTGTTTCGTCCGCTTCCAAATTGATAAAAAAATTCACCATGCTGAGAATCAACGAGAACAAGTGAGCATGCATAAACAATTGAATTGAATGACTTCAGCATGAAATTCAATTGTTGTGGGGTGCTAAACTTTTGATATGTAAATCAAATGTTTAAACATTATTAAACAGCTATGGACGAGCTGAGGTGTGTTAAACCAGTATGAAACTTGGCCTTTTTATAGTCAAAATGCAATTATCTAGCATCATCTAGTCACCATTCAACTCTGTAGAGTTTCGTGGGCAGGCAGGGGTTTACCTTGAAAATCAATGTCAAGTAAAAGGTGAATCACACTTGAAGATTTTTCTTGCACGTTTTCCCATTTACTTGGGTCATACAACGGAGGAAATGAATAAGTCTGGGCAACTTTTTAGGTGTTTTTAATGGAAATTGTATTCCAGGAACTTTTTAAGCATTGAGAAGACACCGTTTTAGCATGATGTGCAAATATATCTATGTCACTTTTCTAGGTAAAACTGCGCATTCGGAGGAGTATTTAGTACGTCCATTACAGTACTTAATACGACTTAGGTATTTGCGTTTTCTGCAAATTCCTGTTTATATTTCAATTCCTGTTTTTATTTCTATTCTACTGAATTTCAATTTTTGAATTCATTGCTAAATTGTTTATGTCAAGTTAAAAACAAGTTTAAACAAGAGCGCTGAATTTAAGCAATTTTAAAATGTAAATTGTAAATGTCCGCTGATGAGGACGCACAACAGGCAACTGGTTTGTTGGACTGACACCCAAGTTCAGTAAAAACTTCTTTTGGGCCGAAAATTGGCGAAAATAACACGAAAGTGAGTGGGTCTGAAACATGGGACCAGATCACGAAATTAATATCAAAAGTGTAAGGTCCGCAACAATTGAATTTCATGCTGAGCTAACGATTGGGGACCTTAAACCTTTGATTAGAACTGTACGATGATTTCTTAATCTGATGTTTTTGAATAACATTTTGGTACATTTTTGCCTAAAGAACATAGGCTAGACAATAAGAAAATAAATTATTTAAACTTACATGACCTGAGTATGTGACCTGAGCACTACAGAACAAAAATCTACATTGAGATAACAGCACAACATGAGAGCACTTCTGTTGATTTCTTTCAATGCCTGAAATGCTAAATCAACTTGGAAACATTTGGGGGCAAAAGAGCTTCATGCATCTCACATTAAAGATTTGCGAGATTTGATGACATTTATATCAAATTATTTTTATTATGTTAAACACTAATCAACTATTCAGGTGAGAAGTATAATGTTAACGTGAAGAAAAACACAGTTCCTAAACACATGTTCTATTGTTAATCAATTTGTACAGTTTTCCTATCCGCTCGTCCTGATCATAAGACGGCTAGAAGGTTTACAAAGCTAATTTTTAAATTTCGTCTCGCTTTTTATTCGTTGATGATAATGGGTATCTTTAATGGTCAATCATGTTGGCAGTAACTTGAATTGGAGAATATCGGTTTTTTATTGTTTGTAAATAAACACATGTAGCCTATATTTGCTTTCGTCCCTTTTTTATTCATTTCCGCTGCAGAAAATGTCTGATTGATCTGGGCGGACAACTATTTTGAGTACTGTGGCCTCACGCTGGATTGGTATCTGCATGCATTTTGAATACATACCCAGACATGCAAATGAAAATACACTTACAGCATCGCTCTTGTATGAGGAAAATTTTGTGTGCAAAAAAGTGAATTGCTTAATCTTGACCAATAAGAACAGAAAAACGTGCATATGCATTGAAAGTTAACAAAGGCTAAACACTAACTATGATAATAATTGCGCAGAAAAGGGTGCATAAGTAAGTTCACATAAAGTATTATATTTAAGCTTTAAGTACTCTTTAAGGTTTCAGAAATATCTCTTTGCTGCCAGCCTGTTATGTCTGTCTACATATTTAAGTCGCTCCCAACTGGTATTAGTCCTTTGTTCCCCACTGAGGACTCGGGTATTTTTGGCAATCTTTACAGTACATAAAACGTTCATATTGTCAGAGAGGTTACTTTTTCTCATTTAACAGACTTTTCAATCACTGCCAAGATGATTTACATTAGGGTGTGTGATGTCAACCTCGTAATCACGCAACAGCCTTAAGCAAATTCATAATGCCACTAGAAATCCCATTGACATAATGTTAAACTTATGGACCAATTTGTATTGAAGTAAAGTAATTATTTTTGAAAATAAGGATGAGAATACATTCAAAATGATTTATTTTATGTCTTCTCATCTCTATTTTATAGAAATAAGAAAAGATGTAAGGGATATTTGGTCCATAAGTTCCCATTTGCAGTAATGAAATAAGATGACATTTTTTGCCATTTTTAACATTGTTTCAATGGGACTTCCGGTTGTCATTATGGATTTACATAAGACTCTTCCGTCATTACAAGATTTACATCCTACAACCTGCACGTGCTCCCGTTACATTCCAAAATGTTACCAACAATTTTTAAAACTACAGATGTATCCGAAAGATTCTATTGGATCTAAAGGCCTTTGGCCTTTGCAGCCATCATTAGCTTGGCTTTTGTTCCTTCCTGATCGTTTGACCTGCCACCAATATGTGACCTAATCTACCTGTTTTGATCAGCTCTACTTTTCTTTTTGAAGGTAATGAAAAATTTATAGCCAAAAATGAGGACATATTTCTCTATATCTTTTTATTTAAGTAGGTGATGCTTGAAATCTTACTTTGGTTCAAAGATATGATGACTTGATAAGGAAGGAGTCTAATGTCACTGTGCCTTTTTTCATCACCACTGACGTTGACTTGACTGAATTTATTTGCGCATGTTTTATTACAGAATGATTAATATTTACTTCGGATTAGTGTCCCCCATTGAGGTGGTTAAGTTACAAGTTTTTCTCTATCCTTATCCTGTATGTTTAAGGAAGCTACGATTTAAACTGCGCTTTTTTTTATAAGAAGGAATACAGCCAAATTTTGGTGCTTGTATGATCCTTCCTACGTCAAAAAATTTCTTCATTTGGAAATAAAAACAATGATTCATGTTTGTGTCAGGAAAAAAAGTAAGTCAATCAGAAAATTCACAAGACATCAGTTGATTCCAGTCGAACGTGACACTGTTGAGCTATTTATAGAAGCTGGTGAATTCTTCTTACACGTACAAGCTGCCAAAGAGCGTGTAACCTTACATCGCTAGAAGGCAAAAACGTTGAGGGTGACGAATGTAATACCATATCTGATCTTCAAATTTCCGGCAAGGTAAATGATATCATGTCAGAAGGTTGCCACTACGATGAGTTATGTTATCCGAGCTAATCCTTAAACTAACTTTTCCAAATTGAAAAAAAACCTTACATACATGTTTAGAAATTACACAAAACCCTTTACACCAAATTATCCTATAAATAGTTGCTGCCTATTGTTTATTACAAATACAGGTAATTGTTAAAGGACTTGAGACTTCGGTTAGAGTTACCACCAGGAGTGCTGCAGTCTAGAGACTGCAGTTAGAGTTAATGCCAGGGGCACCACAGGTTTCCCACCTTTGCCTGCATCCACAAGTCATGTGACAGTCTAGAGACTATCCTATTGGTTAATTAGAGTTATGCATTAGCATCATTAGTACCCATCTTTAATTACTTCATCAGTTCAACTTGCACCTTTCATGAGACTACATGTATTTTGTCCCAGAGTTAATAAATTATATCCGAAGTCTAGAAACTCTTGTTCTAGTCTTTTTACAAGGCTAGCCTGCTGTTGGTTTTTGCGTCATTCCAATTCAAGACTCCAAGACAGAGACATCCTGTGACATATCAGCACCCGATATTGCGTAGTTGACGACCGGCATGAACCGAGAGGAATTATATCTTTTTACATCAAATGTAAGTGTATAGATGAACCCACATTTTGCTTTAAAGGGACGAATGCCTGCTTTCAACAGAACAGTTTACTGATCGTACTGCGTACATGGGGGGTTCATCGCACCTAATAACTACTCTGAAACATATACAGTGACCGACAGGGACTACGATTCATTATTCTGTGAATCTGCCACATGGCTGTGAATAGGATCACAACACGACGAGTTAGTGTTATGAGTTAAGAGTCAGTGTTTCGCCTGTCCCGTACATGTACACCAATTTCCTTGAATGTATGCCAATAAAGTTTCTATTTTAGATATACCCGAAAATGCACCATGCGCACGTTATTGGACTACATTCACGCTCATATTGGACTACATTCATACATTTTGGTTGAAATTTACTATTTTAGTTAAACCAGACAGCAGCCATATTGGAAAAAACACAGTTTGAAGGAAAATTTCAATTTTCAAATGATCATAAAAATTGTTTTTACAAATGAACAAGTTTTAAAACAGGTATGTAGTAGTTTCTAACATACTATAGCACCTTTTGACAAGTTACAGTCCTTATACATTCAATATTTATTCATTTTTCTCAATCTGCCAATTTGGGCATTGTAAAACATTGAAAACAATGGGAATTTCACAACTGTCATTTGCCTTGTTCTGAAAAACACTTTTTAATTGTCTTAAAAATAATTAATTAAACACCTAATTAGAAATATATTATTAGTCTTAAATGTATCTATTATTAAAGTACTTCATATGCCATACCTTTGCCAGAAGAGAAAAATGTTATTGTCTACATTCTGCTGGATTGTATTACATTGTGTCAGTGGATAAGTGCTGGGTAGATGGACTGTGTATTGGCATCCATTCTCATCTATACAGGCGTACATGCTGAAAGTGTAAATGTGTTGGTATAGTGGATTGCCTGTTGGCATAGATTGCTTTAAATTGCATACATTTACCACTGTCCTTATCAAGGCATACATTCTCGCTAATATTGGCATACATGCCAACCGAAACGGTTATTTCACTACATTTGACACCATTCTTTGTCAAATTGTCATACATGCCGCATATTGGACTACATGCAAGCTGTTGTAATTGCTATACATTCCTAATTTTGTAGAAATGGCAGGTTACACGACATGGGAAGACACTTTTCCCCTTCTTAAGGCTTCAGCTTTGGAAGGATTCAAATTCTACAAAGAAGATGCAGTAATCCAAGATGTAAAAAATCTACAGAATGAAAAGAAGCCTGAATCATCAGATGCCAGTGATACACCTGCTAGTGCTAGTGGTAGTCCTCCACCCCCAAAAGGGAAAACCAATTAGTGCATATGAAAAAGGGAGACTAAACAAAGCAACTAAACTTCTGAATATGTCTGACAACAAAAAGGCCAGTACAATGGAAACATTCATAAAAGAGGAGTTTAATAGAAAACTTGTTGGAACTGATTTCAACAATGGTGACCAGTACTGTATGTTTGAAGCTATCCTGAATCAAATATCTAACAGACTTTATGGAGGATAATGTTACTCGGACATTGTACTGTGCACAAGACCTGAGATGGCAATGTATAATGTATGCCTGTTCAAATTATGATGCAGTTGTTAAGGAACTGTCAAATCACATAAATGGTCACCTTCCTGGATACCTTTAAAAGATGATCAGTTGTCATGAAGAGGCTGATTTTGCAATGCTAATACTGGCCAGAAAAGTACTCCAGGTTAGTACATATTACAGTATTCATTTCCAATGTAATTGGAATACATTCTCCATTATATTGGTTTAGAATCTGCTGTCTGTAATTTGTAAACATTGTAATTAACCATCCAGGTTATTGGCGTACATTCTCGGTGTTATTGGCAAACATACTGAACATTTCTTAGTTTAAGGTATTGGCATACATTCTGGGCAATATTTGCAAACAAACCAGACATTTCTTAGTTTAATGTATCGTTTTACATGTGTAATAATTGGCATACATTCTTTATACATCCTTACATGTTCTTACTGCACATTGGATTACATTCTCGATGTATTGGCGTACATGCCCTGTTATCATTATATTTATATTAATTAATTTCAGATACCAATAGCTTGCATTTTCCCTAGTGAATTCTCCAAAACAGCCAAAGATATGTCTGTTGATGAAGCAATGTTGGTATTCCCCTGTAATGAGGATATTGGAATAGAAAAGGGAGACATACCTACAGTACTTGTGTATAATGGTGTGGACCATTATGTTGGAACTTCTTCTATTGACAAAACATTTCAAGATGGACTTGATGAAGTTACAGTATTAATTAACAGTGCTTTGGGGTTGACTAATACCCTTGCACTAGCTGCCAGTGCCAAGAAAGTTAAAAAACATTTCAGTGAACTGTAAGGCACTTTAAAAAAATCTTCTTACTGCACAGTTAATCTACTTAAGGATGCTATTACTAGTGAAAGGAGGAGTAAAGAAATAGTTGAAACCAAGAAAGGGAAAACCAGCCTTACTAAGTTACACTGCAGCTGTGGTGTATTGAAAGAG